>PVLA01016867.1:0-19299 GCA_004027455.1 Hydrochoerus hydrochaeris
ATTGCATAGCTCAAGAAATTTCACCCATGGCACCTTCTACACACCACTGTAGACACTTTCTTATAGATAAAGGTGTGCATTATTCTACAGAAGTGCAGGTTTCCTTTCAGTATAACCAAAACCCCAGGGGAGTGACACAGTGTCCTTGCTTACTCCTTGCCCCTCAAGTCCCAGTTCAGTTGGTTGTCACTTGTATGCACACAGTGTGATTGTCCCAGATATCTTCACTGAACATTCTTTGACAAAGGCTTATGTTCAGAACCATAGGACTGAAAGTAATCTTAGTGGCCGAACTCCTTCAATCTGTGATCCCATAAAATTTCCCACCCCAGAAGTCATTTGGTCCCCACTAGAGCTGCAGGCAAGTTGTTACTTCCTGGGTAAACCTATCCAGCTTGTTGCAAAATGTACATCATAGGAGCTCTTCTTGGTCCAGCCAAAACTCTGCCTCCCCTACTTTTTTCTTTCGTCACTGCTCATTGTTATGAAAACCTTGTATGAATTATATGCCAGGGATGGATGATACAACAGAGAACAAAATAAATGTCTCTACCTTCATGGAGCCATATATAATATATGGTGTCAGAGATTGACAATGAATAAATCATGTAATTTGTCATAAAATGAGAAAAAGTTTTGGACAATAAAGAACATAGCTTTTTGGTACAATTACACAAGACATTTGTTTTCCAATTGCAATATCCCTAATCAATTTACTGTTCTCATGAAGACCTTGAGAATTTTACACTGCTATCAATATAATAGAAAGTTCCCTGAGTAATGTAGCCACTTCAGAAACAAGTGTGTTCTGAAAAGTCTTAATATTATTTATAATAACCACTGAAATCATGTGTATAGCTAGCATATTTTTTTTGTACCAGATACTGAACTCATGGGCTTACACTTGCTGGGCATGCCCTGTGCTGCTGACCTGCATTCTAGCACTACTGTGACATCTTGACTCACTTCAGAGAGTGCACATTTTACCAAGGATAAATAAAAATCACCTTCTTCCATAAAACATCGTAGCTGATTAGAACACAAGCAGGTGCAAAGTCATGGTAATAACCTGGGAGGCACATGGTAGTGCAGCTTTTTTCCTGTGCCCTGTGACATTTATTCCCTCCCATCATGGGTGGACGACCCTCTGCACTGAGGACCACATTGTAACAAAGAAGTTAAAATGGATCTTTAAAAGTTGGGAATTTGTTTAAGACAGGTGAGTTCTCTACCCTCCTCATGCTGAGAATAGAGATTGGCACCAACACGGTGCTGAGAAAGACTCAACCTACCCTGGACCAAACCTCAGTTAAATCTGCACATGCACAGTGCTGTCCTTTCCCCCACACCCTCTATAAATTGGAGTACTTCTGTGCACTCCAGACAGGATATGGCCTGGCTGTTCTCTCAAGTTAGACAAATTGTGAATACACTAATTTTTAAAATTTTTATGGCCCTTTCTCATACTCTTGATCACAGGTAAGGTACCCAGATTGTCCAGATGCAGGATTTTGCCTCCTTCTATTTGCCTCACCCCAACACCCTGACCAATCTTACAGGAAAGGTGGAGTATTTCCTCAGCTGATTCCAAAGACAGTGGTAGTGGGTCAGAAGTCCACATTTTGAGTAGTGTGTCCACATTGTGGGAAAATTTCCAAGCCAAACCAAACTGAAAGGAAAACTTTTCACCAAGGAGATAAGAAGGATAAGAAGGCAGAGATTAATCTTTATGCCTGTGGACTGCTGCTGGATAATTCCATAAAGGCAACAGTGCTGAATTTACAGAGAGCTTAGTTTACATTGCATTTAGAGGTACAAAACAAGTGACAAAATGTTACATGATTGGTTCCATGCGTTGAGTCATATATTGACAGGCAGGCTGGTCTTGAACAGATTTGTAGAAACACTCCAGGTAACAATGGGAGGGTCCGATACAGAGTTAACAGAGTCAAAGTTATTACCTCAATGTAGGAATGTTCCAGAAAGTAGGCCTTATGAGTGATCATAACTTTTAAAGGCATCCTTGACAGCCCAATGTATTAGAAGGTTTAGACAATTACTGTGGCTCAGTGCTCATCAGTGGTCTGTAGCTGGGCTGTAGACACTGTCAAGATCAATTGAATTCATCAGAAATAGAAGAACAGAAGCTTACTCAGAGACCTCTAACTCATTATGAAATATATATAAGGCTGCTATTTTACAAATATATTCTATATTTATAATTGTGCTCCATCACCTGGACCCCATCAATACACCCAAACAATTATTGGAAAGTTATCTCCTAACATGCAAATGCTGATTATTTCTGAGTAGTGGCATATTTGAAGGCTGCATCTTTCTTGCCTGCTTTATTTCTTCAAATCTTTAAAGAAGGAAAGTGAGTATTATTTTAACACAAGGCAGTTATAGATATTAACATTTATGTGTGTACAGACAAATATTAATATTCACTGTCTCAAAAATAAAGTTAGCTTTTTAAATCTTTGTGATTTTCTCTTTCTTCTGTTATAATCTATATCAGTATTTAAATTAGATAATATTTAAATGCAAATGACACATTCAGGTCTAACTTCAGTTTAGAAAATGTTAACCATATTGAAATCAGCCAACTTAATGCTCCCCTCCCCAATGCTTTCTTTGATTATCTGTTAAACCTGAGAATTGAATTAAAAACAAATATATGAAGCCTTTGGCTGTCTTGTCAACTCTTTACAAATGTTGGTTGCTAATGTGATAATGCTGTATGAGAGCATCATGTTCAATGATGTTTGAAAACATTCATAAAATGGAAAACTAGAGATGAAGATTCTGCCCCAATTAATTGTTCATCGTGCGTGTAGTCCAACACGGCGCGCACTGATCCCTCTGGCAGCGTTTGCTGATAATTAAATGACTTCAAATACATGGTGGAAAGATTATGATTCCTTTCTGTCTTCTTACTCAGAAGTGTCTAAAATTGTCTGCCCTAACAAAGGGTTAGGGGTAGGGTTAAGGCTCGGTGGAGTAAGTTTAATCAATTATTTTCATCTGCAATCAAATATTCTGATGTCTACCCTAACTTTTTCTTTCCTTTTGTGAACTGAAACATTTATTTTGGTTCTCTATAATAGGAAAATGTCAAAAGGATTAAAGGTACATTATAGTCTATTCTGTCCTTCAAAAACCAGACAAACAAGGTTGGCTCTCTCACTCTCCCTTCCTTTTGCTTCTCTTTTGACAGCACTTCTGCAAAACCAAATGCTCTTTTATCTGGAGACAGCTGACTAGATCCTTTCATGGTTTGAATATAGTTAGGTAATCAGACTGAATTTTTAGAATTAGGGTCTTTCTGGTATTTGCTTATTTTAGTGGACACTTAAAGTTCTGACAAAAAATGTTTTGGATTTATAAACTCTCTCCTTGCCTTAATAGGGATAGCAACATTCATGTCCTAATTGACACACTTGGTATATCACAGGATGCAGAGATCCCCACATGAGACACCCAGAGAGAACCATCAAAAGCTCTCTCCTTCAAAGCAGCTCTCTTATATACTTTGTTGAGAGTGCAAATTGTTCCAAATTTTCTGGAGACAAATGTGCCACTTATTTGTCAAAATTTAAAATATGCCCACATTTTGTACCAGTGATCATACTACCTCAAGATAAATATTGTTATATGCAGGCATAAGTTAGCCAAAATATGAACACAATAGAGTGTTCTCCCTTTTCTGCCATTCTGCTTTCTGTGGTATCAGTTACATTTAGTGAAACTGTGGCCCCAAAATACTAAATGCGAAAATTCCACAAATAATGCATAAGTTTTACATTGTCACTCTGAGTAGTGTGATGGAGTCTCACAGTATCCTGCACTATCCTTTCCTGATTGTGATTGTGTCTATACTGTGTATGCTGCCTACAAAGTGGCAGAGAAAGAGAGAAGGGAGAGGGTGAGGGTGAGGGTGATGGTGAGGGTGAGGGTGAGAGAGAGAGAGAATACATTTACAAAGATTTCATTAGAGTATATTGTGATAATATACTATACTGTATATAGTATATATAGTATATTATATATTGTTGTATTATATTGTACATAGTATATAGTATATTGTTTCATGATAGTACATTGTTTATTGTACTTGCTCAGTTTTGACTATACCTAATTTATGAACTGGACTTGATCCTAAATATATATGCATGCATACAGATATCCACAGTATGCACAGAGTTGAACACTTCACATGGGCATCTTGAAAAGGGTCCTGGATGGGATATTCTGCAGAGAAGTGGGGGATTATTAACCACAAGGAGCATTATTTTCATTACTAAAAAAACTGTCTACCATATTATGATAATGAAAGAGAAATCCCTTTATTCATAGAGGAAGCATGCTGAAGAATTTAGAGAAAACAGGAATTTAATGACATGCTAATATTCTTAAGTTTGTATGATAGAAGGTGTTTATTGTGCTATTGCCATGTCTTCAATGTTGAACATTTTAATATTAAGTTTACAAAGGATCCACTTAGAAGACATTGAGCAAATAAACTATTGTCTACCTGCACAATCTAGTTAGCTATGTAGTTGTCAAATCTGTCATGCTATTAGGCATATTTTCAGTAAAAATGATAATAAAGTATTCATTCCATGGCAGATATTTGAAAAGCTGTTTAAAATAAGACTCTGGAGCATGATAGAAGAGCTTTCAGAGGGCAGATGCTTCCTGCTGAGAAGAGTTTCAAGCCTGGATAGAAAGCGATATATTTTTGGAGGCACCAGAGAGCTGCTGAGGCAATGAGGACCTAAACCACAAGGACTTGGAGGAGGAAAACCTTGAGTGAGACACCACTGTCACTGCCCTTTCCCACTTAATTCATTTGCCTATTCTTGGTACTAAGCAGGAGCTGAGCATGCAACTCCTGTGCACCAGGAAGAGGTTTGTTGGCCAATAAAAAGATGCTGGCAGAATTCTAGGCAGTCTCAGAAGTCCTGGGAGACAAAAATGAAATTTAAGGCTGTCCAGAGAGGCAGAACTCAGATTAGAGACAACCTAGTGAAATTGGAGGGCCAGGAAAGTTAGATTGCTCTAACCAAAGCATTTGCTGAACTTTCAAGCTACAGAGCACAGGAACTAAGATGGGAGGTACAAGGCTCATGGAAATCTGGGTTGAGGTTTCTACCATTTCATTGTACCAATGAGATAAGAATTATGCCTCTGAAGCCACTAAAAAGAAAGCCTTTTAAAGAACAATCAGAAAGCTACAGGATGGGGAAGATATGAACCAAAGAAAATGAAATTTCATAAAAACAATGGTGCATTCCCTCACTGGATGTAAGTTACCTAATTAAATTTTGTCTTGTTTGTGTAAAGATAGTGCCTTCTGAAGGCTTTACTGTTTGCTACTTAAAATGTCCAACAATGTGTCAAAAAATAATTGAGATTCGATTAGGACCAAGAAAACAGAAAAAGGAGCCACAGAGAATCTAGATACTAGACTATGTTATAAAACATAGACAAAGTAGATGCCATCCAGTGTTTCCCAAAATAATCATATTGGAATAAAACTTTAAAAATTTAATTGATGAGTATAATATTAGACTACACTTATCAGAAAAGTGGATTAACATCCTGAAGAGAGAAAAGATCCTGGCAAAAACACAGATGGAAAAAAAGATATAAAAACATGAATGTCAAAATATATTGGATATGGTAAGAAATTTAGCATGTGTGTAATTGAAATTCCTGAGATGAAGGAAAGAAAAAGCAATAGGGCAAAAGCATTATTTTGGAAATCACAGCTGGATAGTTTCTAAAACTGTAAAAAAGAAGTCTTGGTACAGATTCAAGACTCCTTAGAACTCCAAATATAAAAAATAATAAAGAAAGCATTGCAAGATTAAATGAAAAAATATTTTTAAAGCCAAATAAAAGAAATGTGGATTAAAATTCTAAATACACACAAAGTATTCTTTTAATTAATAAAAATTAAAGACTTCTACATGCAAACAAAGATTAGATAAATTTATTGCCAATATTTTCCTTCTAAAAAAGTAATAATCCAACAGGAAAATATTCTTAGAAATAGATATGCAACAGCAATGGAAACAGCCAATGTTTGAATAAATATCAGTGATGACAATGTACTGTGAGATTTAAAACCTATGTAGCACTAAAATACATTAAAAGACACAAAATCAGAAAGGGTTAAGTGGAATGCAGGTGTTTCACGATCTAGGAGCTGACCACGTGCATACTAACTTAAATTAATGCAGTGCGATAAAAGGACCTAATTCAATCTAAATGGGACTCCTAAAAGAGCAGAAAAAGAAGGCTTAATTAAAACCTATTCAAGGAAAATCCACACCCTGTGCCCCAGGATCAGATGATGCAGCTGTGTCCCATGCATTCATTGGCATCCAACCAACTCTAAGCTGTGCCCTGTCTCCACCCACCTGCCTGTTCCAAACCCTCCACAGAGGGCAGCAGAGATTCTGACCAACTGACTAACCCAATCATGGTGGAGTCCAACTCCCCAGAGAGAAGATAAGCTGGAGGGTAGTGTCAGCAGGTCCAGAGAGAATCTATTTACTTTGCTAGTAGAATCATTAAGCTTTATGAATTTTTAAATAGCTAAATCTTGTTACTACTGAATACTGTTCTATTGCTAGTGGAGATACAGTTGTTGTATTTAGAAAATGATTACTGTGTGTCAATATCTGGTTTGTTTTCATGTTTCTACTATGATGATAGAGACCCTTTTTATGGTTAACAGTGGCACGTTGTTTCTTAAAGTGTGTCAGTATTATTATTGGTGATCTCATTGCTATTGCCAAAGAGGCATGATGGTTACTAAGACTGGCTGTCTCGGTGTAACAATATCTGGATTGCCTCTCTATCATTAACAACATTGAAGACCATTCCCAAAGCAGTGAATTTTAGGCAAATATACAGCTGCCTGACCCTGCAAATAAATGGAGATGGAAAGATCTTGGGACAGAGGCAAAAACCTGTAGTTAGCTACACCCAAGTCTCCTCATTAGCACAAAGCCTTTCATTATAATTAACTACAAACCTTAAAATGAAGCAAGCAAACAAAAAATAAAAGATGAGAAGATCAGTCCACAATATACTTGCCTTGCCATAATTCCCCCAAAGCTGATCCTTACATATTGAGGTGAAGGAAATCAAAAGATACACAGATAAATTATTTGAAAGGATAACAGTGTAGAAATACAGATCAATAACTAGATAGTGGACCTAATAAAATGATCATGAGGTTAACAGAAGACACTAATAAAAAGCTAGCTGAACTAAGCTGAATGATACAAAACTTGAATGACCAGTGTAGCAAAGAATTAAAATCTCTGAAATGTTACCAAATATAAAACTAGGAGACTAAAAATTCTATTGGAAAGATGAGTGACAGAAGTGAACAATGTGAGAAAGACTGTCAGATCTAAAAGACAATAATGTAGTTGGTGACCTACAAATCAGAAATAACTTTAAAAGAGAGGTTAGAATGATATGTTTCAAGCCTGAAAGAAAGTAATCCAAAATTGTCTTTCAAAATTGATGGAGAAAAAAATGTTTACATGACAAAGAGCACTTAAGAAATTCATGACCACCAAACTAGTTATCCAATAAATTCTCAAGAATATACTAAAAGAGATAATGGAATTAATGATGTAAAAAGGTCCCATATGAAGGATGTACCATGCAGAATGAGCAAGTAAGTAGAAGGGAAGGAGAGGAGATTGCATCATGAAAACAATGCATTGACAGGAACAAGCCAATACCTATTAGCTATAACCCTTCATGTGAAGGGTCTCCACTTGCCAATCAAAAGACACAAATTAGGAGAATGGATCAAGAAACAAGATCCAACAGTGTGATGTACACAGGAAATATATTTAGCCACAAAACAAATTCACGGACTAAACATCAAAGGATGGAAAGCAATACAGCATGCAACAGCAACCTATAAACAAATAGGAGTACATATTTTATTTTTAGAAAAACCAGACTATAAACCAAAACTGATTAGTAGAGGCAAGAAAGGCCATTACATATTGGTTAAGGAAACCCTGAAACAGGAAAAGATAAAAATTATAAATATATATGCAGCAAACAACTGTGCTCCAAACTTCATAGATAAAAAACCAGATATCTATCAATATGATTACAGAGGGGGAACTCAGTACTCCACTATCAGAAATAGATACGCTAAACAAATTCAACAAAAAATGTTTCAGAGATAAACCTCAACTTTGAACAAATGAACTAATATTTAGATATCTACAGAATGTTCCACTCAACACCAGAATCTACATTCTCAGTAAGGCATGGAACTTTCTTTCAAATTACACCATGTATCAGCCAATAAAGCGTGCTTAAGTAGATGACAAAGAAGAACAAATCTACCATGCTTATATCAGGTCATAGTACAACTGAACTAGAAATTAATGACAAAAAAAGGCCACCGGAAATTATACAAATGCATGGAAACTAAACAACATATTATAGAATAACGAATGGGCCACAGAAAAAATTAAAGACAAGGAAGACATTTTGTCAAAATAAATGACAAGACCAGCACATCATACCAAATCTAATGGGACACAATGAAGGCAGTCCTGTAAGGGATGTTTATAGCTGTGAGTGAAAAGAAACATAGTAAGCCTAAATAACCTAATCATGTACCTGTAAGTCCTAGAAAAACAGGAACATTCCAAATCCAGACCTACTGCAAGGAAGGCAAGTATAAAGATCAGAGCAGAAATCAATAAAAGGGACACTGAAAAATAATAAAAAGATTTATGAATTAAGACCTAGTCCTTTGGAAGAATAAATGAAATAGAAGAACTCTTAGCCCATCTTACCAAATAAAAAAAGAAAGAAAGGAATGTAATTCACAATGAAAAAAGATGAACTTACAACAAACACTGGTGATATCTAGAAAATTAGTAGCAACTACTTCACAAACCTGTGTGTCAAAAATTTGGGAACCAAGCAGAAATGGATGGCTTTCTGGATACATACCAGTTACTCAATCAGAGCCAATAAGGTGTTAAAAGCCCTAACTAATCCAAAAACAGGCAATGAAATTGAAGCAGTAGTAAATACATAAAAGATTTATGAATTAAGACCTAGTCCTTTGGAAGAATAAATGAAATAGAAGAACTCTTAGCCCATCTTACCAAATAAAAAAAGAAAGAAAGGAATGTAATTCACAATTAAAAAAGATGAACTTACAACAAACACTGGTGATATCTAGAAAATTAGTAGCAACTACTTCACAAACCTGTGTGTCAAAAATTTGGGAACCAAGCAGAAATGGATGGCTTTCTGGATACATACCAGTTACTCAATCAGAGCCAATAAGATGTTAAAACCCCAACTAATCCAAAAACAGGCAATGAAATTAAAGTAGTAGTAAATACATACTAAGAAACGCCCAGGGCCTGATGCATTTACTATGAGTTCTCCTAGGATGTCAGGAAAGAGCTAAACCAGTGCCCCCCAAAGCCTCTAACGCAATGGAAGGAAAGGAGCTCACTCAGAGAGCCAGCATTGCTGTGACTCCCCACCAACCAGAAGAAAGAACTATATGCCTTGCAAAAAATATGGTGGATCTCACAAACACAACTGAGTAAAAGCCAAACATAGAACGGGCACTTTGTGATTCATTTATATAGGACTGAGAATGAGGTGAAACTAATTCACACTGTTAGAGCAATTGCTACCCTGTTGACACGGGTTCTTTGGTGCTAAACAGGTGGCTTCACTGTGACAAACTGCACTTAAAGCATGAGCATTCTTACATGTGCCCTATAACTCAATTCAAGGCTCTTTTTAAAACTACTGTGGAAAAAGACTAGTGGCACTCACTGGTTCCAGATGCAGACTGACAGATCTAAAGTACTGTTTACAAGATTTACTAATTGTATGGCCTCGGTCAAATAACTTAATTTCATCATGCCTTGGTTTCCTTTCATATACTATCACAGAATGAATTATAATAATGACAATAATGATACCCATTTCCACTTAATTAAGTGGATTAAAAATGTAAAGCAGTGTGGGATTGATAACCACATTTCTAGGTTCTTGTTGGATTGTTAAACAGATCTGTTTGCACTCTCACTGCTTGAGTGTCCACTTTGTGTGCTTTTTGTAATTTGAAAAACTACTTCTAAAAGAACAATATGTGATTTATGAACTAGTGATTTCTTACTGTCTATCTCCTTTTCTTGAAATACTGTAATATTTCTATCCTTTGTCTGTTTTTTTCTATTTAAATAAAAAAACATAAAGCAATGCTGATTATAGCCTAGAGCTGGTGTAGTTTTTGCCAACACTTTCTATGTATTTGTTTTGACTTTTGCATTTTATCTTGACAATATATGAAGTGTGATACAATGAATGTTTAAATTTTAAAATTATTACAGAAAAGGACATTTATCCTTCTTGAACTGCTCCCCTTACCACTAACATATTTGTCACAACTTTTTGCCACTTTCTGAAGCAGTTCTAGAGGTCCTCTTTCATGAGTGTCTTTACTTGCACTGCTGGGGTTGCCTTGATGGATACCATCTCTCTCTCTCTCTCTCTCTCTCTCTCTCTCTCTCTCTCTCTCTCTCTCTCTCTGTGTGTTTCTTTATGAGACAGGATTTCACTGTGTAATGCAGGTTGCCCTTGAACTCACTATGTAGCCCAGGCTAACCTTGAATCAGAAGCAATCCTCCTGCCTCAGCCTCCTGAATGATGGGATTACATGCATACACCACCACATTTGGTTTGATGGAGCTCCTGATTTCACTCAATGATGAATTTGAGTTTGTGGAAGACCAGAAGTGATCTGGTGCCAGTTGGGTGAATAAAGTGGTTGCAGGAACATCATCATGCATTTGTTTAGACAGAAATTATCTTAAACGTTTTGGACTGATTCATGATATCTGGGCAGCTACTACAGCTCAACTGAAGACACAAAAGTGAGCTTCCAGAGCTGCTTCAGAAAGTGGTGGGAAGGATAGGTTGAGTGTATTTGAAGCAAGGGGGAGTGTTTTGAGGCAGATGATGCTGATTTTAAGAAATTTAAATACCCACTCCATATTTTGATCACCCCTTGTATTTGGTTATTCTTCTGGTCCTAGTTACCTCTTGAAATTTCTAGTACAGAATGAGAACCCTGTAGCTTGCAGTTTACCATTTAAAAGTACTTGGAATAGTAGAACCAGTGCTAGGCATATGATCTTGTTTTTAGCCTGCATGGAATTTTTTCATTTCTATTTCTATTTATTTCTCCTTTCTCCTTTTGTGTTTTGGGCTCATCGTTTTACACAGTTTATGTCTTCTTAAGTCTCTCTCAGAACTTTGCAGCAGTCCAGGTTGAGGTGCAGCTGGTTTGACTTGGTGCAGCCTAGGAGGTCTCTGAGCCTCCCCTCACAGCCTGGGAATTCACCTTCACTAGCTATAACACAGACTGGATCTGCAGGGCTCCAGAGAAGTGAATAGAGTAGCTCTCTTGCATATCAGAACTGGTAATATCTCAAACTAGGCAGATTCAGGGAAAACCTCAGTCACCATTACCAGAGACAGTACCAAAACACACCACATCTGTAAATAAACAACCTCATGGCAGTGTATTACTATGCAAGAGACACAGTCAGAGGACACCAGTGTGAGCCAGCACAGGATCTCACTGTAGGCCACTCAGGACCAGCAGTGATGCTAAGCATCCTGTGAGCACTTGGCAGGGCCTAAGCACAGGTGGAGAAAAGGAAGCTGAGGTCTGTCAGCATCTGGCCTTTTCTCTCTGTCTCAGCTTCATGTGACTTGAGGAGACATTGCAATGCATAAGCAGCAGGTTCCTTAGGAAATAGCCAAGTCTAAGTGAAGGTTTTTGTTTAATGCATTGATTATACTTAATTTTTGCTTTCTTCTATATATAAAATTTTATTAGGAAAGTAAACATACTTAAGATGTTTCAAAGTAACCTATACATGTTGAGATTTTAGCAGCAACAATAACCCTTGTATTGTATATTTTAAAAACTAGTGCTTTGTGAAATACAGTAATAATACTGTCTCTACATCCTCTCTGCTATAATTTTTCTCAATGTCTCTCTGTGTCTGTCTGTATCTCTCCCTCTTCATCTCTGTCTCTCTCTGCCTCTCTGTTTCCTGTGTCTCTCACTTGCTTGTTTCATTGTACAGAATAATCCAGTAAAAATTGATAATATTACATGGTCACAACTAGAGTCCATATTCATAAGTGAAATAAGCCAAATTCACCTTCTGTATAAGAAACTGAAAAAGTCAATAAGAACCAAAAAATACAATAGATATTGTGAAAGAGAAAGATTTCAAAAGTAATAAACAATGGGGATGTGTAAAATCATAAAAGAATGTAGGGAAAACAAAAAATACATATGCTAATATGATTATAGTCCTGATTTGTCTTAGTTCATTGAAAAAAGCTTGAACTTATAGTGTTTGATCAATTATGCACAATATATCTTGTATTCTTAGCAACTACTTTTTGGATATCTACATGCAATAAATTAACCATTGCCAATTTCCTATTAACTTGCTTTTGAAATTGTTTCTATAGTTTTTTCTCTTTAAAATATAATTTAAATATATAGCATTTATTTAAGACAATACACTACATACCAATATGCATATTTTGCTTTTCTTTCTTTAAAAATATTTCAACTATCTGCCTGTTGAGACTTTCTTTGATGTACTGCCATTAATTCTTTACTTATGTTTCTTCTACAGGGACCCTGATAGTGACAATCTGCAGGAATATAGGACTCCATCATCCACAAACCTCCTCATTTTCCTTCATCAACTCCAGCAGGTGTCTGGCCAGTGAAGTTACTTTCTCTACAGATGGATGAGGAAACTCCATGTCCCCAATGCAGACTGTGGGAAAATCAGGATGGAATTAAAAGGCCTTTAAAACTTTACATTTTCCCCATAAATTCACACACTGAGGGACTGCAGTACCAGGAAGGAAGGCCCTGAGAACACTGGATATGAGGCAGGAAGGATCAGAGCCCAAGAAGCAGTAGGGACCCCTGAAGCTTCCTTTTCTTTTTGTCAACCTTGCATCCGAGCTCAGAGACATCTGTATACAGAAAATGGAGACAGGGAGAATATCAACAAATCCAGGCTTAAAGCCCTTTCAGGGCCCACTTCCTTCTGAAGGAGACACTGACAGAGGACCATGGGCCCCCTCTGCATCCCAACACCCCAATCCTGCGGGTTGCCTGGGAATATGAGTAGTTATTTCACAGAGAGAGGATATAGCAGGTTGGAGCTGTACATAGTGTCATCTGAGCTGGATGTAGAGGCATGTCATGTGTCCCATCTCTAAGTTCTCAAATTGGATGGAAGGCAGCAGTACAGAACATCTGCAGTCAATAAGCACTAATTTTTTTCTAGCTTTTCACATAACATTGGCAGTTATCTTCATGTGTTGTCTCCTGTTTATTACAATTGATTGATTTCTAGGGTTGGAATGATTTGCAGACACAGTTGCTACAGGTTGTGTTTACTAAGGCTTTAATTCATTGCAATGTATTGAACTCCAATGACTAGTCTAAGAGCCTGTTCTGCTGCTGCTGCTGGGCTGTGTGACCCTGAGGACTCTGCTATGCACCACTGTGTGTGAGACATAAGGAGTGAGATCAGTGTAAAGCAAGACAAAAGTAAAGATTGAAAGGATTTGAGCACTGAGGGGCTGAGCTACTGTCTGATTCATATCAAGAGCTATGTAGAAAAGGAATGAGGAGAAGACTCCTGGTGGGAATTGTAGGATCTCTGTGTGCATACAAACACACATTCACACACATACATGCACACACACACACAAACACACACAGTGACACACAGACAGAAACACACACACACCTTCACACATACACAATATGCCCTTGGAACCTTCCCCCTTGGATATAGCCCCCTGGTGTCTTACTCTAATTCTGACCAGTACGAGGTGAGCTCCTGTGCTCTGCCTCACATTCCTGTCATGATCTGAACATCAAAAAGTATGGGCTAAAATACATCTCCACTAAAAATTCCAGTAACAGTGTCTGAATATTTCAGATACTTCATCACAGTGATAGAAAGCTCAATAACACAAATGCATAATGGGCAGAAATTCAGTTACCATTACCTTGTCCTCAGGAATCCAAAATGCATTAATAACACAATTTGTTTGGTATTAAGACCAATTGAGTGCCTGTGCAAATTGGAGGTTGTCACAGAGACAGTGTTTCAGTTACCCGTAAGGGATTTAATATGAAAGGTGCTAGGGTCAGGATTCAAAGCTTTTGTCAAGAGTGATTTAGAGGCTCAAATAAGTCAGAGACTTGATACTTGGAAAGAGAAACTAATGCACTTGAGGTTAGATACACTCATATCATTAAATCTGATTAGATATGTGATTGGAAATTAAAAACTCTAGCAGTACATTTATTAAAAAATCTCTTATTAGAGCCAATGTTCTTAGGTAGAGGCCAAAATATATAACATTATTAATAGGAAACCAGAAATCATTACAGGGAAAATGTATTGAACCTATTAATTTGGTAGAAACTGAGATCAGGGACTCAAAATAACAAAGTAGTTGTGAACAAAAGCTGGAACTTGGGAGAGATATTTTCATTGTTTACTGGAAAGTAAAAAGAAGAGAGAAAAAAGGACCTTGGTTCCTCAATTATTGGAATCCATGAAATAGAAGAGCAATAATTTTTCATGGAGCACCCTACTGCTGCACTGTAGCCAACCAGGAAATGTAACATTCATAACAATAAAGATTAGAGATATCAAGATTAAAAGGGAAAATGAAAACACTTCATTTTGAAGAAAAGAAATGAGTGTAAGACAGATACCTATGACAAGGCATTGGGTCCCCATCCAGATAACTGAAGGCCTTTCTTCATGCCTACATTGATTAAAGAGGCAAAAAATAAATTCCCTGGAACTTGTTCCAGGCCATGAGATCCCAACTCATTGCCTGCCTGTGAATTCCTACATCTGATTCAATAGGTTTTCTTTCATCTCATCTGTGCTTTAGATCTTAAGTTTGTGAGTTGGTTTAAAGCAACCTTACATATGAATTCAACAATTAGGTGACAGGCTAATGCACTGATGTAGTAATTCTAGTATGGAATATATACATACATGCCAAAAAATTTTTTCACTTACTGTCTAAGGTGTTTTTGTATCCCACATGTAATACCAGGAAGTGATCTAGTGGATCAAGTGTGTGCCGTGATCATTATGAGCCTCATGCTTGTCTAGGTTGATCTTCAAAATTTAGGTATGATTTATGACACTGGATACAGTATTAAGCTTGTCAGAAGCCATTGGACTATTTGTGTTTCATCTTTAATTTTTCCCATTTATGCATACTTCTTCATTCATACTGTAATGGAGCTCTCTCTCAGTGGATTACTAATTACTTGAATGAAAATGAACAGACTGAGAGAGACCCTGTGAAAATGTGGGCAATAAAGCCTACTGCATCGTGCCTGTCAGCAGCGCCTACCCATTCCAATGTGTCCCAGTCTGCCCTGGCCAAATAACCTTTATCTGTCATGAAGAGATTGGTTTTTCCATAGACATTCACATGGAAACTGTTAGGTCCACCCACCGGAGAGCCGGCACAATCATCATGGCAATGGTTCAAAGCTGTGCCATGATAATGCACACCTCCTTCTTCCATGAAACCTCTATGGCTTCTCCCTTCCAAAAGTCTGCCAAAGCTCAGGCACATAAAGGTTTACACAATCTGCTGCACCCTCACAAAATAAGTCAGCTCACACCATCCACTAGAGACATACCCCATCAGAGGCTATACCAGGCAGAACCTACCCTTTGTCTCCAGGGAGAACCCCTATAGCTTCCTTGTGGTGACTCCCTCCATGCCCTCCCTGCTTATTAAACACTTTTCTTATCTACTTGCCTCCTCTCTTTAATATTCTGCAATGCTCTAGATTGAGTACAAATCACTCAATCAGAAACATTCAAGAACAAGCTTCAGGAGAGCACACTGGGCCCTATAGGAAATCCAGAACACCTCTAAAAATTCAGGAGCAAAGCCCTTAGGTGGAAGTATTAATCATTGCAGGTAAGGGTGACATTGCAGGAGAGAGATGGGTCCAGGAGACAATCATCTATAAAGGTGGGGCTGGCTGCACACCCAATCAGGTGGGCCAAGCGAGGAGGGCTCTTCCTGGCCCTGGTGAAGAAGTGCTCACTGTGAGTTCAGCCTGCAGCTGATCACACATCTAGTTTCTGTGACTTCTTCTTACTGAGGGCTGCAAAGAATTGCTGAATACCTTCAAGCCACACAATGATAACTTTATGGTATTGGAGCTGGAATGGGATGGAATTGTGTGAGTTCTGGAAGGAAGTGGACAGAACCACTGTAAGTCCACAAGGCCTTTTTGAGCAACCCAGGCACAGCTATGTCTCCAACCCCAGGAACAGCTATGTCTCCACAGCTATGTCTTCCAGTTTGGGAAGTGCAGTGGTTTTGGGGCAAACCTGGGTTTCATCCTCAAAATGAGAAAAAAACCCAAAAAACTATCATTTGAATTCATTATGTGAGTCCTCTATTCAATATGGTGTTACCGCATAAACAGAACTTAATCTCACAACACCAAGTGTTGAGTTCTGAAACCAAAATACGAAATGAGAACAGGTCCTTGACTTCTGGAATGCTTCCCATGTGGCTAGTCAGCCCACCAGGTACACATGGCTCTCTGAATTTAATATAGACTCCCATTTTTCTTTCTTCATTTTTCTTCTCTGTTTTACTTTTTGGATACAGAATGTTTTGTGTAGTCTGGCCTGGCCTTGAATCTGGGCCTTACTCCTCCCTCATCTTCCAGTGTGAGGAGATTACAGTCCTAAGTCACCTCACCCAGGAAAAGGAACAACTTTGAGCCTAGGCTCCTTAACCTATTTCTTCAGCCAGCAGGATCTAAAGGACCCAGGGTTTGGAGATAAACTGACTGTTTCAATTTACATTTTGTTGTTCTCAAGAGCTCAGTAGTTTGTAGCTGGAAGTCACCATTGTAGACAGGAGTCTGCATTTTACTGTAGGGGAGAAAATTCACTACAGGTTCCAGGCCCTAGGTGATTGTCTATTTTCATCTTAATTCTTATCAAAGGCACTAATGTCCCAACTCTACCTCAGGCCCTTTCCATTCTAGTGCCTTATTTATAAGCTAAGTAAAGAAACTGTTCTTTACAACTGGACTATGGAACTGAAGCTTTACATAGAGTTTAGAATGTTGAGAAATATTCCTTAGATGGTGATGCATTAGCTTGTGAGGGGAAAGTTCTTGCAGAGCATAACTTCCTGATGGTGCTTCCTGTTAATTACACACTGAGAAACAGAGCAAACTGAGGTCTTCAGGGATGTAGAGATGTAGAGATGTGACAAATCTGAGAGTGGAAATGGAAATGCATGTCAAATCTGAAAAAAATTGCTGTAGCATTTAGGTTGTGCTTAGAGTTTGAACTGAAATTTGAAACCCTGAATGGGGTGTGGTGGCACATGCCCTTAATCCCAGCACTCAGGAGGCTGATACATGAGGCTCCATGCAAGTTTAAGAGAAGCCTGGGCATCCTGCACTGCATTGTGGGACCCTGTCTCAAAAAGACAAAAGAAAATTGAAACACTAAAGTGGACTTTTTACTGAAGGACTGGTATATTCACATTGTTAGAATCTGCATGAGTATTTGTGGTGGGTGAAAAGACTATGCCCTGTGTGGCAGTACATTGTGGAAGTGGGATTGAGGATGTTTACTTTAAAGCCACTCCCTCTTTCCCATAAGGCAACTTCCTTTTTCCTGTCCCAGTGGTGCAAAAAGGGCTCCAATCAGCCCCCTGTACATTATCAAATGCTGACCAAAAGTGCCACCCTGTCAGAGTTTATAAATATATCCCACAACCTGCTTTCTGGTCAGAGGAGTTAATTAAGCTGGCTGTACCAGCACTTCTCCATGTCCTTACAGTAAAGGCTACTTTTATTTTATATTTTTCTTTCTTATTGCGCTGAAAAACCTATCATTTATGGTGCCAAAACACGGGATAGCAGCATGAGTGACTCCTGGGGTCCTCCCAGTTCGAGCTCCCCTGCTAATTCTCAGACCAGATGGTATCTTGGATTAATTCTCCATTTCCAACACATGAGAGTTGCTCAACTTGTCACCACCTGCAAACACCGGCCTGATTTACCACAGGTGAGCCAATTTCAGTCCCTGGTTTTCTGTTACCATGGGCCAGGCCTGGGCCAGATCACCCATTCCATCCTGGGGCTAAGACAATAGCACTCACTCATAGTCCTCAGATGGCCTGAGGCAGAGCTGTCCCTAGAGTCCTTTTTAATTTAAATCACTCTTGTAAGGCAGATGGTGATCTGTTTTGTTAAGTGTGAACCCAGACAATATTCATGCCCTTGGGGATTTCCCTGAGGCAAAATTGTTATTGTTTGGCTCACTCTTAATTGGAAAAAGGGGGAATATCATTTCCTGTCCCCCCAAAAGCACACCTCTAGGATGCCTGCTCATAACCTCAGTGCCCTTGGCCTAAAAAAAGATACTAAAAAGAAAAAGATTGATCTTTTACTGCCAGGAGGCATGGCCAATTTACAAACTTAACTGCAGCCTATGGCCTGAGGGAGAACATTCGACCCCTCTATTCTAAGGAATTTATATATCCACTGTTACACAGCAGACAAATTAGCAGAAATTCCATATATACAGGCCTTTCTGTCGCTAAGGACGTGCTCTTCTCTCCTTAAATCATGTATGGCAGCTCAAATATTTCTAGCTAACTCTACTGTACCAGAAACCCTCCCCTCTTCTCCTGTAGACAGATGATGAGCCTCCTGTCTTTACTCCTCCTCCTCCATATCCCAAGGGACAGACCCCGCAGCCTTCTCAGCCAGAGGTTCCTGCAACACCCCCCCCAGTCCTCTTCTCCTCATCCCTCCCCCAGGGCAGCCTCTAATCCTTCCCTTAGCCTCTCTCCTCAGTCTCCACCTTCCCAATCCCCCCACCCAAGCAGACTGTTCTGTCAGATCGCTCTTTGTCTCCTAACCCTGTGACACCATTCTCCCCGCCGGCTCACCATACTCTGTCGCGTGCGCTCCAGCCTTCTGGCCAGCTTTGTAGTACTCAGCAGCCCTCTTATTACAGCTCACAAGGAGGGTGCGCCGCCATCTTGCGATAGGTCTCAGGGCCAATGTGTGCCACCTTGTGGCCTCTCTTGTGGTCCTCATCAACCATCTTA
>PVLA01016868.1:0-19303 GCA_004027455.1 Hydrochoerus hydrochaeris
AGGCCTTCATAGGCAAATGGAGACAACTTGAGACTATCCTCATTAGTGAAATAAATAAGAATCATATTTATAAATATCATATTGTGTCTCTAGTGTAAAAAGTAAATAAGAACTACAAGTGTAATAAAACCAAAATGTGTAATTGCTATTGCAAAAAAGAGAGGAAAAGAAAGTGCTCTAAGGGATATAACTGCATGTATGTTTGAGTGTGTAAAATAGATGGCCATATTCCTGAACCTTTGTTGGATCTTTGAGCAAAACTGTTTGTAATCTGACTGTTTGAATATTTACTATGTACCCTTTAACTTTGTAAGTTGAACAACTACATCCAGGATGACAGTACGTAATTTATAAATCACTGATTTCTTAGTGGGGCTTTTTCTCATTCTCCTTTTTCTTTTTTCTTTTAGAATTCTGTATTGTCGCTACCCTTTTTTCTGTTTTTTTTCTTCTCTTTAAATAAAATTTTAAAGATGTATAATTGCTATTGTAAAAAAAAGCAGAAATAGGAAGCACTATAAAAGATATAGCTGCATGTATGTTTGGATGTGTGGGATTGATGACCATATTTCTAGGTTCTTGTTGGATTGTTGAACAGATCTGTTTGCACTCTCACTGCTTTAGTGCTCACTTTGTGTGTTTTAATTCTGTAACTTGAATAACTATTTCTAAAAGAACAATATGTAATGTATCAACTAGTGATTTCTTACTGTTTATCTTCTTTTCTTGAAATTCTGTAATATTTCTACCTTTTTCCTGTTTTTTTCTCTTTAAATAAAAAAATGTATAATTGCTATTGTAAAAAAGAGAAAATAGGAAGTGCTATAAAAGAAATAACTGCATGTATATTTATGCGTGCAGGATTGTTACCCATATTTCTTAGTTCTTATTTGATTGTTGAACAGATCTGTTTGCAGTCTCACTGCTTGAGTGTCCATTAATTTTGTAACTTGAACAACTATTTCTAAAAGAGCAATATGTAATTTATCAGCTAGTGATTTCTTACTGTTTATGGGTTTTTTTGAAATTCTGTAATATTTCTCTCCTTTTTCTGTTTTATCCCTTTAAATAAAAAATAAAAATAAAAAACTAGAGGTTCCATTTGACCCAGCTATTCCCCTTCTTGGTGTCTTCCCTAAGAGATAAAAGCATCATAATACATGTTTATAGCAGCACACCTATGTTTATAGCAGCACAGTTTGTAATAGCTAACTCTTGGAAACAACCCAAATATCCACCAACCAATGAATGGATAAAGAATATGGGTTTTTTATATAACAGAGTACTACTCTGCCATAAAGAATGATAAACTCAAGGCATTGCTAGGTAAGTTGGTGCATCTTGAGGCCATGCTCCTTAATGAAATCAATCGGACAGACATGTGTAAATACTGCATTGTTTCTTTGTTGTGAGAAACTTACAGTGTAAGTAAGGATCAAAATGTGTAATAGATATTGTGAAATAGGAAGAAAATGTTCAAATGGGATGAGGACCTAGGGAGACAGGAGAGGACAAGGAAAGTGTGGAAAACAAACAAAAAAAATTAGAAAAGAAGAAAAAGTGGAAACAAAACCTTTGTAAATAAGGAGGGGGAGAGGAGTTGAAGGGAGCGGAGGGGAATGAGAAAAAAAGAAGAATCAAGGCTCAAGTACAAATTTCCTATGATGAATGTGATCATTATGTATATCAAAAATCGACAAATAAATTTAATTAATTTTAAAAGATAAGTGAATGAGTATAGATGTGTTTCAATGATATTTAATCTATGGACCAAAATTTGACTTCATCTCCTTTTTATGTATCATGAAATATTCTTCCTCTTTTGATTTTTCTTAGTGCATGGGGCTGATAGGAATGGGCAGTGGGTATAAAAAGATCCATAGACCATCCTTTGCCAGCCCTTGTCCTAGAGTCAAAAACTATCTGTCTCATAGCATTTTGAAAGTCACCTTAGGAGCTTCTCAGTTTTCTTTTTTGTTATTGTTTTGTTTTGGTACCGGGGATTGAACTCATGACCTAGTGCTTGCCAGGCAGGCGCTTATGCCACTGAGCTAAATCCCCAGCTCAGGCTTTTCAGTTTAAATCTTGTGCCTAAGACGGCTGGATCCTCCAGGGACTTCAGCAGAGCCCACTTCCTCTGTGGCCAGCCTGAAGTGCTTCCTTTTGACTTTATTTTCCCCGTCCGTCCAGCAAGGACATCCATCATCTCCCGGAGCTCTGCATGGCTCCTGCAGTTTATTATTTAGGAGAAAATCCTCTATCCGCACGCAGAAACTGATCATAGCCTGGGTAATGAGTTTGGCCTGCCTCACTCATCAGGGGAAGTTTTGATTTCTCAGGTTGTCATTCCTAAAATTGCTTATTCTCCAGTGATATTCTTATTTCTGAAAATGGGCTGCTCTTCAATCCCAAAACATAAACTCTTTTTTTAAAAAGAGCTGGCAGTAGAGTAATCTCAGAAAGCTTGCCTGTTCCCTGCCATTCTACTTCCTCCAACATAAACCAAGCCCTCAGGGAGAGTGTCTTCCCACCAGAATATTTCCTGGGCAGAGCCAGACAGAGGAACTCCATGCCTCTCCCTGTGAAGGGAGTTTTCTAAATCCAAACCAGCAGGAGCTGAGAGTTCTCTTTTTGGATTCTGACAGTGGTAGGTACTTTTACCACTTTGGGGTGGTAAAAACCACCAAAGCATCTACAAAATAAAGATAGTTCTCAAGTTCCTAAAGATTCAAGGCTTTTTAAAATTTGTGTATTTCATCTAAAGCGTAACCAACCTTTTATGGCAGAAAATGGATTTTCCAGGAACCCTGAGTTTATTCTTCTACCGAGTGGAAGCATTTGAATTAACTGCTTGTGTTAGAGGGCCACACAATTTCTCTTTTCTGTAAAAAGCCAGAGAATAAATATTTTAGGCTTTTCAAGCAATATGGGCAGTGTTGCAACTTCTCAACTGTGGTTGGTGGTGTAAAGCCTTAATGGTGTTGCAATAAAACTTATTTATAAATTCAAGCAGTGAGCCAAGTCTGGCATGCATTGTCTTAGTTGCTGGGCTCTGGTTTGAGATATAGCATCTCTAGAACATGGTAGATCAAGGGAGAGGAAAGACAGTTTAAATCAGCCAACACTGCTTGTGAAGATGTGGTAAAAATTATCATTACAGATTGGGGAATAAAACTACCAGGCAGCCTGTGGTGACAGGAGCGAGGAAAGGGTGAGCAAGTAGGATGAAGCCTGACTGGAGCGGGGCTGGGAACCAGAAGGCCTGTGGGACAGAGGGAAATGAGACCCTATGGTTGGACAGATGGTTCGGTCACAGCAACAGTACCAGAAGGAGACTCTGACGAGCATGGTGAATGTGGTTCAGGAGGGTCCCAACAAGTGGGAAAACACAGCAGAAGCAAAGACCAGGTGCAAGCAGTCACCAAGCATGCATAGAATGGTGTGCAGGCAAATTAAAAAGCTGGCAAGGCGGGATTCATGGTGTATCACGGAAGACATTTCAACAGTTCACTTTAACAATGTGAGTTCTTTTCTTATAGCGCTGGTGGGAGTCTCCGTGGGCTTTTAAACTTCTAGCAGAATGTTCTCTATAGAGAAGGCAACTCCTTTACAAAGAAACTGTGGATGGCTGCATCTCAGGTTCTAAAGGTGACGGTACTAAGAAGTCATCGTTTTTAATCCATTGTCTGCTTAATAATAATGCTATGTGATTGTTATTTCCATGTGTCATTTAACACTGATAGGGGAAAATCACCGTAGTTACATTATACCCATTTCACGGATTAGAAAACTAAGATGCCAAAGCAGTTAACCTACCCAAAGCCTACCAGTTTGGACAAGGCAAGAGGTGGAATGTCAGGTCAAACTCAGTTGTTAATCACTCTTAGTTCAAACTGTAATGTGTCTCACTACACTTAAACATTTCAGTGAACAAAACAGCTGAACAAAATACACTTTGAACCGCATTTCTGAATTGTCTCTCCCTGAACTATAATATTTCTCCTGGTCAGAAGTCCTCAGCTTTATGACCATGTCTAATTTTTTGATCTCCCTACTAATTATTTTTAAGAGCACTGAGTTAATAACGAAGAGTTGTAAGTTTGAATGTTGTTCCAGTTTTATCCAAGTTGAGTTCACTAATTTAGCCTAACAGTGTGGATTCCATCAGTGCCTTATCCGTCCAACTATGTATATGATTAACTTCGCATCATTTTTGTGGGCATCGTGGGCCAATCTTGTTTTCAGGCACACAAACCACATATTTATCTCAATGAATTTGTACATTAAATCTGTATATTGACAGTAGTTTTATGAAGAATTCATTTTCTAAATTATTTGAAGTTGAATTGCATTTGCATCCTTATTTGTAACATATTCATGTAAAAATGTCCTGTTTTAAAATGACAGATTTTGAAACAGTGCATTGGAATCTAGAAACATTTAATGAGGAATCCCTATAGGAAATAAATGATGACTTTCCAGAAAGGTTCCCTGATTCTTGGTTCCTTGTCCTTCCAGCTGTGGGGACTCAGTAAGTCACAGAACTCTACAGTGAGCCTAGCTGCTGGGGTCTCTCTCCAGCTTCTCAATTTAAGTTCAATCAATCTAAGAGAAACAGGGCTTTAGTGGATTAGTCACAGCAGGCCATTAATCTCTGCATCTCAGTTGTAATCCAGCCTCAACCAATGTGACTGGGGGGAGGATTCCCATGAACCCCCAAATGCTCAGAAAAGCCCGAAGGCAAGCTCCCTAGAAACCAGCTGAGGTCACAGTTTGCTTGTTTTTGCTTCACATCAACACAGCACTTATCGTCTGTCTTATTTCTTGTTGGTTTTTCTGTTATGCCTTTTGAAATTCTCAGATCACATATATTTGAAAACAAATCATGTCCCTATCCTTGGAATGGCCCAGCATTTAATTCTCATTTAAAAATTTTTTCTTCCATGTAAATTTTAAATATAAGTCAAAACTACATGTTCATGCTGCAAATGGCTAGAAAAAAAAAATCAGGATGAGGGTTACCCTGTGCACAAATCAATACTTGGGGAAAGCTTGCGATATTGAACAATGAACAAAAAGAAACATAGTTAAATTTCAGTAAAAATGAATGATGGTTTAGAACATGTAGGGTAAATATTATACCTTTTATTATGCATGAGTCTGAGTGCGATGTCTCATTTCTTGATTGCTGTGGCCTATTAATAACCTAACATTTGCCAATGTATTAAGCAGGTAAAATAGTAAGCAAGTTGTTGAAATAGGATTCTACTTATGCTACTGTTGTTAAGGGTGGCATTTTGCTGGATCACATGAAACCTCATCCTTTGGTGTCCTCAATTACATTAAACCATAGAAATAAGATGAAAATATGTGGCATTCACTTAAAAAATAATTAAGGAAAAATGTGAGCAGACTCCGGAAACCATCTCTGAAGATCATTCTAGGCAAAAGCATGCCACCTTTAAAATATTCCCCAAACATTGCAGTTTCGCCCTCACGCATCAAACTCACCCAACCCTGAACAATTATGTGTTATGCACACGCATTGTGCTAAATGCTTTTACATAAATTGGCTCATTTAATGCCCATGGTTTATGTGATAGTGCTAAATCCCTGCCTAACTTTGCCCGATGTGTCTTTTGTTCTTTTAGCTTTAGCTATGACAAATAGCAAACCCCATCATTTTTCAAGTGCATTGTATGTGCCAACCACCATGCTACATTTTAAAATTTCCATTTCTTTTATCCTCCAAGATAGCTGCTCTCACCTCCAGTCTTCAAATGAGAATAGTGGGGCTTTGTTGAAATGTTAAGTAACTTCTCATGGTCATACAATGACTGTTAGCAAACTTGAGATTAAATAATAAGACCAGGTACAAAATGCTTAGTAAATGCTTTTATGCAGCACTTGACGATGACCTGTGGACTTTTTCCCAGAATCTTACTATAGGATGACAATGTCATCATCGTGTCAATATAATTTGGGTTATTCTTTTACAATGCCTTAACTTTATCCATCTTATAAGTCATTTGCTACTTTATTTCTGATCGCTCCATAGTTTTGGAAGCTCTTCTTGCACTTTAAATATTGTTCCTTCAGACTTTTCAAAACTTGAACAATCTTCTGTAAAAGTCTTTCAACACCATAATGGTCCCAAGTTAGAAAGGGGCTCTGAAATTGCCTACACCTTGTTCAATAGGTGAAAACTGGAAATCAAAGGAGAAAAATGACTTACTCTATGTCACAGAACTAGTAATGGCAAACTAATACTACATTTAATATGTCCTAACTTCTATCCTAATATTTTTTCAGCAAATCAAGTTAAAAAATGTATAAAATATGCTCTGGAAACAATATTTAAGAATTCTCACAATTCTAGACCTAAGAAAGATATTTGTTTCTTCTTAACCAGTGTCCTGTCTCTGATCTAACTTGTGAAACAAAATGGCACCTTGAATGCCAAGACTTTTTTGTTTAATGGTTCTGAGGTGGACCATTGTGCAAAGGATCTTTGAAAGTTTAATCAGTATTCTACATGCACACTTACTTATTGGAGGCATTCAAGCATATTTCCGGAAATTCATAAATAGGTCAAACACTGGCAAAATCATAGAGGACTTCATGTGACCCGCAATTATACTTAGAATTATATTAAAGAAACAGTCACCAAAAAAATGACTAGTGGACATAAAATTAATTATCAAAAATGGCATACACTAAAACAGTATAGGTAAGTGTAATGAATAGACACTTCACAGAAGAAATACAAAAATGGCCAATAAATGCATGAAGAAATGCTCAACGCTGCTGACCATTAGAGAAATGCAAATTAAAACAAAGCTGAACAATGAACAAAAAGAATCATAGTTAAATTTCAGTAAAAATGAATGACGGTTTAGAACATGTAGGGTAAATGTTATACCTTAGAGCTTACACCAGAAAGGATGGCCATCAACCAAGGATCAAGCTGTGTCATGCACATGTACTTCCTCCCTAAGATGAGTGTAAACTTCATGCACTGCAAACAACTACTAATAAAGTAAAATTAAATTTTGAAAGTGTCCTATACTCACATCAAAAGCTGAGTGGATAAAGAAAATGTGGTATTTACACACAGTGGAGTACTAATCTGCCATAAAAATAAGTGAGTCATTCGTAAATAAATGGATGCACCTGGAGACCATAATGTTAACTGAAAGAAATCAGACATACTAGCTAAATAATCACACATTTTTTTCTTATATGAGAAACCTAAAGTATAAATAAAGAGCAAAATAAAAAGTAGATAATAGGAAGTAGGGAGAGATCTTTCTCAAAGGGGAAAGGAGGGGAGAGAGGGATAAAAGCAGGAGTTAAGATGTGTTATGTCCACGCACCAGCTCCACACAAGGGAGGCAAACATCACGTGCAGAAAACATCATGTATTTCAAAGATGTACCAATAAAATGCTATTGGAGATGAATAGACTGTTATGGAACTATAATAAGAAAATAATGGCAACCAAAGTGGCCCTGTGTGACTGGGCCCAAGGCTGTTCTACAGTTTCCAGCTCCTTAGCAATATGATGCGAACCCATAACTGACTGGAGTTGATGTACACAGCTTCCCTTCTTACCCAATCAAAGCTTCTTGCATGATTCTTCCCCCACATTTATTTCCCCTACATCTATTGACGTTGAGCCTAGGACTTCTGTGCCTTGAAGGCATCGTAGCCTCCACCAGACTTGAGACTCCCCAGCCATTACAAAGGACAGCATTTTCCCCTCTCCTTCCCCTCACAATTCCCTACACACACGCGTGCACACACACACACACACACACAGACACACACAGACACACACACATTGATGCAAACCGGACAATTATTATGAGCAAGAGTTAAGCTTCTATTATGTTATGTAACTGAGGGTTTGACATTTATCTGTCATCGAATCCAAGATTTCCTGAACCACCACAACTAAAAAGCAACATGGGGAGAAACTTCAGATACAATGTAAAGATAAAACCCCACATAGTTAAGGTTTGAAAAGTTATAATTTTAAGTTTTCAAGGAAGTGCATCTCATTTGAATCCATGATTAGGATAAAAAGCCAGTGCAGAAACATAACTCTCATTTACTACTTTGCTCAACATATCTTACTTTTAGGTGTGGCATAGTACAAGACTACCTGGCTCAGTCAAGTTCTAACTCTAGCATTTTGAAGTACAGGAGAAAAAAAAAACAGGCCAACCACTGTGCATATTTAAGATTGTGTGTAGCTCTTGATTAGCCACTACAGTATACTGTACTGCACGGAAACAAACTAAAAAATCATGAAGAACTGCTCTATCTGTGGCAGATAGTAAAAATAATGATTTTCCATTTTATTCCACAGGGATTTGAGTCACTGCAACCTGGCGCTAGCACTGTTATACTGTATTCTGAGATGTAGGTAGCAAGTGACTTCTTTCCATTCACATACAGGCCATATAACAGAAATGCCAAGTCCATGGATGCTTTGCTTTCTATCAGTACAATCCCCAAATGTGTACTCATCTAATCAGGAGTTAACCATAGAAGCACTTTCTATAACCTCCTCTTCTTTCTCTCCTACAATTAAAACAACAAACAAACAACAGCCTCTCTTCAAAATGATCATTTTCTGACAGTTGCTGAGATCAACCAGATGTTTGCAGACAGAATTTGCACCCAAGGTCAGCAAATCTGGTTTGTTATTTTGTTTCCAACGTCCTTGGCATTTTTCCCATGCAGGAACTACCCAGGCACAGCACTATTCTGACACAGAAAGCCAGAGAAGTAATGTTTTTTGATACAAGACTGCTAACACCATAGAGACCAGAGTCATTTCCGGTATTGCTTGGCCTCAGACTAAAGAATGGGGTAGGCTATCCCCCAAAACACTCTAGCTCAGTATTAACTAAAGGCCAGGGAGCTCTCTGCAGTGTTGGTTTCGCCAAGCTGGAAAACACCTCTCCTAAGTGATCTCTAAGTGTAGCAAGGCTGATGTGGAGAAGAGAACAACAATGAAAACACAAGTCCCTAATGGTCCCCAGTTCAAATTTGCATCATGGAGTCACAGAACATGAAAGAGATGAAATACATTCTAAACAGGAAATGTCTTAAATCAGAATGGTGTGTCAAGCAGACCTAGGAGTAAGTCACGGATGTGTTAGTCCTTAGAATGGTTCTGTTTCTTTCTGACTCTAAACATCCAATAACGTACATGCAGCAAAGCAAGAGAAGAGCTGACAGAAATGTCTACAACATCTTTGGTCTCTACTAGCCTAATTCTTCTCTGCTTATCTCCTCTGAAGACCAGATAGGAATTTGAAATCACTTTGTTATCCATTTGCATGTTAATTCAGGCAGTCATCAATAAGTATCTTTTAAGTGCCAGGCACAAGCTTGGACCATAGGAAAAAATACATCATACTATTTGTAAAATATGTTCTACAAGGACAGAGGTCATGACTGTTTTGCTCATTACATTTTGTGTGCTGGATCCAGTGCCTGCCCACAGGAGTCATTCATTCATAAGCACTGTAGAATGAATGAACAAACACATTAAACCTTGGAGAGTAAAAAAATGCTATAGACATATTACTAGATTTGTTCATTGCAAGAGTCTCACGAAGTATTTATAGCCACCCCAGCCTTGCAGAGGAGGAAAAGGCGATGCTCATGCAGCCATCATAGACTTGTTCGCCTGGAGGGGAAAAGGTAGCTGTGTGTGGAGTGGGGAGAGAGAAGAGCAGAAGCGAAATATGTTGACTCATATCCTTCAGTAAATGTGTTTATTCCAACTCTGACATTGCTGCCAAATGTGTTGCAAAGCCAGCAAGACTTGGCTCTGGAAAACTCACCTGAAAGTCACAGACTTCACTTCCTACTGCCAGTCCTTTTAGCCACTGGGCATGAAATATTGGACAAGGTTAAAGATTAATTCTACATTTTCCATGACAAAAGTGTCACTTCTTGCAGATTGGTAAAGGAATTTGTAGACTCCTTCAGAACCACTGGTATCTTTGCACTGCATTCCTTTAATGCAAATATAATCAAACCCAAATCCTGGCTATCCCATTACCAACCCAATCTTGCTAATACAAACTAATTACGGCTTTGCTCTAAAGGCAGTCCTACCTGGACCCTCTCTTATCATCTAGTAGCCCCCCTTTGCTTTAGCCCAGCCCCTGCATGCCAGAAATCCCTTAAAGTTCTGTTTAGAGTTACTTGAAATGAAAACTGCAGAAAATTATGGGAGGGACTGAAAAATCCAAAATAATAAGATGCTAACTTACATACAACAAGATCCAGGCTCAGCCAATAGATTCTTGGGCTCTTTTTTCCTAGGGTGTAAATATCTAACAATATAGTAAGCGAGGAGATTAAAATCTGCAATCTATATCTGAATTACCTTGAAACTTCTAGGAAGCCACCTGGAACCAAAGACAACACGGGAAAATGACTGTTTGGTCTTGGCTAAATGGAGCGTGGCTGGCTCAGGACCAACAACTTCACCCTGATTGGTTTGTTTCTAATGAAGAGAAGGCAACACTCTCTATGCCTTGTCGACTCTTCAAAGAAGGTCTTTCATGTAGAGGTGTAGGGGAGGTTTATTTTATTAATTGACATTATTCTGTTTAAACTGTCACTGTTATTGAACCCGTAGTTCCTAAACACTTCCATCTCCACCTCATCCATGGCTCCACTCTTGTTGCCATATTTTCCTCTTGATGGTACCCTGAATTCATTACTGTGCCCTGCCTAATCTCTCTGGCTTTGCAGGTGCTGTTTCCCGTGGTCATCCCTCCTGATCAGAGTCCTCCTCATTAATCAGTCAAGATCTTGAAGCCAACGCTTTGGCATCCTCCAAGACACAGCCCAAGCATCCTGAAACTAGCACGACTTATTCTCCCCTGCACTCCCCCAGCTCCAGAAGTAATCATCCACCCCTTCTTTGTTTCCCTCACTTTTATGCCAAGTTATTGCAACACCTAATGCATTCTGTTGTGACTACTAATATTAAAAAAAAAACTCTTAGTAGATGGTGAGCAAAGGGGATGTCAGTGTCTCACTCATTCTTGTTGATATCTGAGTGACAGACAAGCTTTAGGTACCCTCAGTAAATGTTAGATGATTAGGTGAACAGAGGAAACCCTTTTGCTTGAGGTCTATGGTAACTGGATCATTAGGAGAATGCAATGTGTGTATAAGGTAGTGGAACGGGAACATGTTCTCCCAAGTGAGCATGGAGTCTCTTGGAAACAAGAGTCAAGTGAAATGCAATAATGCCAAACTGGGCAAAAGCGGGGTAGTACTTCAGGCCTCTGGTTCGAGTCACGCAGCAGATCTAAGGCTCAGCCCGCAATTCATCTTCATGACACAGAGGCACATACAAACATTCATTTCTTGTAGCTTTCATCCAATGCTAAACACATTATTATTACTGTTGAGCTAAAAAATGGAAGACATTTGCTTAACTTAAAAATACCAAATCTCAAAGACCAGAGTAAATTAGGGGCCCTACGGATAAGGAATGGTCTTTCCCTCCCCATCACTGTAAATGTTGTAGAATGGCCTAATTGATCCATATAGGCCAGGACTGTTTTGAGGGGTCTGTGTTCAAGAATAAAAGTTGGTAAGAGAAGAAGACAAAGAGGTGCATTTCTAAGTCACTGCTCATTGTGATTAAATGACAAGTGTTTCTTATTAAAGTTGCCAACAAACCTGATTATACTACTTGCAGCTCCCTCTTAACTCCCTTAGACATCAGCTGAAGTCTAACCTTGACGTGGAAGCACCATTACATTGGTCCAAGCTTGTTTTTGTGACCTTATCTCCAGTTTCGCCATATGGATCACTGGACCACACTTCTCATATTTTGCTTGTTTCAGCTTTTATTGCCTATGAAAGAAGCTTTTCTTGCAGTCTATTCCTGCCTCATAGTATTTCTTCCCCCTCCTGTTCTTTTGACAGAAGTTTTCCTCTGTAGAAATCCTCCCTTCCCCACCTGAATCCACTGAAAGTGGAGTTAGTTGCTCCTCTAGTCTACGCCCAGAATATGCAGTTTGTCCACTTCTCTGTCTCATCACATGAGCTATCTTACGAATACCAAGAGCCGACTGTTGTTCATTTTGTTGATTCTGATACTTGATGCAAATTTAGCATCAATACTTTTCTGTTAAACTCAGAAGAAACTGAACAATTAATTAGGACTTACAAGGACTGGTCCCAAGTGTCAAGAATGATGAGTAGCATTCCTGGTGTTGGTCATGATGATGGTGACAATGACAACAATGATGATGATGATGGTGATGATGATGAAACTCATTATGTTATAGGAGTAGCTTTAATTTAAGGCATGACTGCTATATGCCAGACACTATGGCTGATCTTATGTGTATTTTTTCCAGTCTTCATTTTATAGATGAGGAAGCAGAGGATCATAGAACCTACCTTATTTCAGCACTACACAGAAAGTAAATGACAATGTTATAATTTGCATGTAGGCCCATGCTTACTTTTATAAGATGTATATAATGTGACCAGTGGTTACTAGATTTTTAGATACTATCCTCTACATTTTATGAATAGTATTCCAGTATCTATGATTACACGGTATGGAAAACAATCTTGAGTGGTATTTGCTCTATATTACTGATGAAAAGCTGATTCTTACCCAAAAAAGTCTAACTAACCAACCAAAGAAACAACCAATGAAACAACCGAACAACCAACCAAACAAGAACCCCTTATTCATCTACCAAGTTGACTGCAAATTACATGGATTACAGCAGTAGTTTGAGACATACAAAGCCAACTTAAAGTCTAAAGCAATGTTAGAATTGCAAACAAGATTTAACCAAGTTAAATTTATGGAGTTAATGCAAAGACCCATAATTTAAAAAGAAAATCACAAATCTAATAACTCTAATAGGACATTCTGTATCATCTAATTCAATAGCTCCCAACTTTCCAGAATCTCCCAAAGTGAAACTTTTATTCTGGTTGTAACTGTCCATCCTGTATAGCTACCTATTCCCATTCCTTTCCCATCTCTTTCTTTCCAGACTCTAACATCAAGCTATTATCTTCCTTTTACTTCAAGGGTGGATGGCTCCCTTCCATTGAATTTATTATTAAATGACTAGGCCTGGTCCTTATTGCCTTATATCACAATATAGTTCAGTACTATCACTTTTATAATTATATCTTAATAATTAAACACTTCCTACTACTTTATTAGCATATTATGGATAGGTCTCAATGTATAATTTGCTTTACACTATGTCTTCAGCTTGGATTATGACACACTAGAGAAAAGACACAGATACTTTATAGTCATGAAGTATAAAAATGTTCAGGCTCAATCTCATGTTTTGATCAACAGTCCTTTAGAAATAAGCAAAGCAAATATAGTCTTCATTTGACAGATGAGGAAAGTGAGAATCTGAGAGGTTCAAAGAATCAGCCAGTCACATAGGTGACTAGGGATAGGGTGGATTGCAGAGAAAGCCTTCTGACTTCCACTCTTTCTGTAATTGCCTGCCACCATATACATCTGATTCTTTCCCACTTAAGCTCCAGGCTCAATCATGTGATGTTTAATTAAGACAATACGTTAAAGGTGTTAGGTAACTGACTTCCTTGAATAGCAATCAAAGCTCCCTCCTGGAACAAAGGGAATATTTTGCCATATCGACAGTTTTTCCCTTGGAATTTACATTATTCAGAAAGACTTTCTCAACTGACTGGGTGGAGAGTTTCATCTAGAACAATGGTGGTGAACCTATGGCACATGTGCCACAGTGGGCTGTTTGTATTGCTGAAAACTTTAAAAGGTTTGCCATCACTGATCGAGGATGACGGTTAGCTGTCTTTGACTGTCTGTGGGGCATCACATTGGAAACTGAATTTAAATAAATCAGGTTGCTAATGAGAGGATCAGATGAGTAGTAGTCTGTTTGGGTGGGGCTTGTTTTGGTTTAATGGGATCTTCTATTTCAAGCCAGATGGAATGCATATGCAGTTTGCCATTCTGGAAGTACTTTACAGTTGGAAGTACAACTCTATGTTGTACTGCAGTGCACAAGCAGAATGAGGCAGATTCTGTGGCTCCCCTGGGTAATAAGCTCTATATGTTTAACTAGCTGATTAAATTTTGCAAGGCTCATCTCAATATTGGGTTCACAGCCATAAAATGGGTTACATGCACAATGATATACAAAAGCCTATTGCTACTGCTCTCATTTGTATGGAAAGGAACATTAACAAACACTTAAAAATGTTTAGCCAAGTCCTCCTTGAAAGTGAGATTCCTGTTCAGTGTTGTAAAATGTGGTCGTTATCATCTTTCTCTTTTGATTTTTAAACAAGATGACATGGAATAACACGAAATTCTTTTCCACCATGAACCAAACCTATGTAGTGTCAAAGTTGTAGGATATAAGTAAATAAATAATATTGTATTGTATTAGAGTAATAATATGCTAGAAAGTAAACTATATGTAGAGAGATTAAAGTTAGACCATTTTCATTTTCAGATTAGGAAAAGAATGTGCTAAATATTCTTTGCTTACAAGAACTACTGATTAAAAGACCCTGAGTAAGAGTATCATCTAACTGACTGATAGAGTAATATACAACTCAGGAGTTACTTGAATTCTAGCTTTATATTGTAATTGCCTTAAATGTATGCTTCCAAACTCTGTAAGACTTCCATCCATTTAGCCCAGCTTATTTGTGAATTAGAGACTTCCAAATAAAAGATATTGAGTGGAAACATGTGAAAGAAATCTTGAACTCAAACATAAAAGACCTCTAGGAGAAATACCGGTCGGCTTTGGTCATCTCCACTACAAAATTGCTCTGTTAATTCTAAAAATATAGTTAAAAACATCTGCGATGCATTTAAAATGTGTGAAAATAGCAGAGTTGAAATTCTCATTGCTGCTAGTATTGTGAATAAGCTACAAAGAAAATGAAGTTATATAAGAGAGGAGATAGGGTGCATTGTAGGAACTAAATTAGGCAGCTGTCTTTTGACCAGGAAATTCTCTTCTCATGCTGCTGAGCATTCATTTGCTGATCTGAGCTGCTTTTGTAGGAAGAGAATCATGCTCTTGCTAGCACAGAGAAAAATTCTCGTGCGCTCCCCCTCCCATCCCTTCTTGGTCTCGTCACAGATCCTAGCTGCCTGAGATTTTCAGTAAAATGAGATCGAGTTTAATGCGGAACCAGAACTCCCAGATCCTAACACTCCCTCTTTAGCCTTGTGTTGTCATTAAGGAACCAAAATTGATGTGATCTCTTCAGTGGGAGACAGACATACTACTTATCCAGCAGCGAGCTAAGCCTGACCACTCAGACCTCCAGCGCCATTTGCCAACCAAATTACTATTCAGAGCCAACAAATATTCCAAGTCCAGCTATCTGTACTGTAAGCACTATATCCAAAAGGCAGAGACAGAAAATTCCTTGAGTATACTTTTAATTTGGGGGCTAGGATGAAAAGGGGTGTCAGAATCTTTGGTTAATACATCACTAAGCTCTAAAGCCTCAGAGTAGTCTTGGAAGCAAACACCAACAAATGAAATTCAGTCCATGTGTGTTCCATGGGCCAAAGCTCCTACCAATATTTTCCCTCTGCAAAATGTGTATACTGCACATTTGTTGGCTTTTTCCAGCCTTGTATTCCTCAATAATGAAGTCAACCTTACAAATGCATCCATCATCAATATCTGGTAACTCAGGAAGGGTTAGCACTCAATTACGAATCAGGGAGACTCATTTTAGGATGGTGGAGAAGTGCTTTGCTTTTAAATTATATTCTTGAATTTATATTTTAGGGGATTCTGTGATCACAGGATTATATGCCTTTTGGTAAAGCTTGGTCTGAGTAAATTAAAACTGCAAATCATGGAAACAGAAATGAAAGAACCACAAAACTTCCCCTGAGGCATAATTATTCACCCTTAGGGTCTTGTATTCCTGTACATCCTAAGGCTGTCAAAGAAGCAAAGAAAGAAGTCCAAGTCCCCCAAAGGGTGACAGTTGTGAGCTTTGATTATATTACTAATCATAATGAAGACATATAGGAGTTTCATGGTGTCGTTGAACCTGGGGCGTGGAGACAGAACGGCCTTTTGAAGTTAAGTTTACAGGTGTGTAAATATAGAACACATAATGTTGCATCTTTGCTTGCATGTCTTCATAAAGTGCAAATTAATGCAGATCTTAACCAGGCATTTGGAAAGGCTAACCTAGTTTCCTGTGCTGAGCTAATAGCTAGCAATTTTGCCTACACTTTTATCTTCTCATTATATAGCAATGATGATTATTTAGCAAATATATGTGAAAGGCCACACACTCCATAGCACTCCTCCTAATGTTTCTCTTTGAATAATTTATTGGCTAATACACCAAATCAAATACAGCTATGACAGACATCCCACTAAGGCTGGAAACAGACTTCCTCAGCTTCTTTCCTTAGGGCATTGCCTGGCAAGATACAAGGTAAAGGCTGGGGACAAGGAGGCTTCTGGGGGAGGTCCAGAAGCTCTGAGAATGTCACCTCTCTGAGATTTAGAGGGATACCCATGGTTTGTCTGATTTGAAGATTATTTATGATGCTGGAGGAAGGGAAGGAAAGGCTACTTTATAACTCACGAAGTATTCTGGGAAAAGAGGAAGAGTTTGAAATAGATATGAAGAAGAGAAAAATATACAGTGTGACTTCATGAGATGCCCTGAAGACCATCCTTGAACATAATAAGATTGCTATGAACCCTTACAAGTCACATGGGGGTTTTTACTCATAAATGTAGGCTAGAGGAAGAGAGCTCCTGCTAGAGGGCTTGGGGTGACCCCAGGACACTTTCTCTCATCTTCCAGGCACACAACGTTAATTCAGAGGCACACTTGCAGCAGGGTGGCCAAGTCTCAGAAGGATGATTCCACATAACAGATTCCACTTCCTGCCTTATGGGGACAGAATTGAAACTAAATAGTGATTTTGGGGACTGGGTCCAGAGTAAAGGCAGAGAGAGGGTTTTTAATATCCAGAATCAGGTCTGGTGCTGTAGGGTGGAGATTGTTAGAGCTGTCCTTTCACCTCAATGAGGTTCAATCGTATCTGCTCAGAGGGACAAGGTTCCTGCTCTCCTGGGCTGGTGACTTCGTGGGAACTTGGCTCAGTCCCCAATTCTGCAGAGGGAATGCAAGCAGTGCAAATAGGTGCCCTGGGTGCTTAAGTGCCAGGTAGGGAGGGAAGTGGCGTGGGTGCTGGTCAAGGGGAGGAGCCAGGAGCCGGGAATACTGCTGATCCCAGGGCTTCCCCTCAAGCTGGTCTTAGGGCTCCCTCGCACAGCTCCCTCCCACCCCCAATCTTCTGCACCAACAAAGACACTGCTTGGACAGGAGAATGCCTCCCAACCCACAAAGATCCAGACACAGGATGCACAAGCCTGACCTCATCCACCTCAGTGCCATAGGTTCTTTTTTGCTTCCCAAACCCCAGGCTGGCACCAGGAGCTTGTCTGACCCAGCACACCCTTACTACTGGGAATTAAGAATGCTCAAGATCTAAAGTGCTATTTGTGATATTGTATTACTTCAGGTGGGTTTTTTTTTTCTTCTTCTTTTATTTGGGGTGGAGAGGGGGTGTGCCACCAGATTTCACAGCCCAAGCCTCTGGGGGAAGGCAAAGAGGGCTTTCACATCTTTTTAGTCGTGCTGGATGGAGACGAATCCGACACACCAATCCCTCATCCTCCAGTGCATAGATACCAGGGCACAGACACCAGGGCCGGGCTCTGCATCCATTTTGCTAACCAAGAATCACCGAGTTTGGGAACTTTGAAAGCCAGGGGACGGAGGTGGGGGTTGCCAAGTGCTCAGATTTCGGCGCCAGAGTTCTCAGCCAGGAAAGCAATGGAAAATCAACACCCATCTGCCTCTCTTTTCTCCATCCCTATCGCTTCTCCCTTCCAGGACTCCACACAGATCACACAGATCCTACCCCCACTAGGGACGCGCGCGCCCGCGCGCGGACACACACACACAGACAGGCGCGCGGGCGCGTGCACACACACACACACACACACACACACACTCTCTTGGGCTTTAAAAGGTTTTTGATTTTGAAAACAGCAAACCCTTAGAACCCAAAGGGGTGGCACAGACCCTTTCCCGCCCCAGGTCCACACACGAGAAAATCCCGGACATTGCAAATACCACAATATAATCCCAACCCGCGCGTGCCTCAGCTCGTCCCGTACCTGATATGCAGACGATGAAATTGGCTTGAAGAAGAAAAAGCACCTCCCAGACTATTTCCATCCTCTGATTCTCATTCCAAGAGCATCACTCGACGGGAAAACAGGGGGGCCAGGGGGGAGCCCGACACGGCGCGCACACATACACTCACGCACACGCTCCCAAGCGAGCGCACACTCTCTCTCCCACCCGACAGCCGGCCAGGGACGGTCACCCCCAAGATCAATATCGCAGTTTGAATTGTTGCGGCAAATCTCCCCTCGGGCTCGACGGATGTGCGCCCCAGATGTGCTGACACATGTCCGATGTCTTGCTGTCTCCGAGGTCTCCCCGCTCGCGTGTCTCTGCTCCTCGCACCAACGGTGGAAACACTAGAGGCGGCAGCGGCGGCGGCGGCGGCAGCCACCTGAAGCCACCAGCGCTGGGCTCTTCCTGCAAAAACGAGACCCCGATCCTCCGCCTGGAGCCCCAAGAAGACATAGACGATAGCCCCCCGCCGGGCCGCGCCGTGCAGTTCCGGGCCCCGGCAGCTTGCAGCTCGCAGGCTCTGCACCGGCTGTCGGCGACAAGTTGCCCTCGAAGTCCGCCCCCCTCACCGGGGCATGGTCAGAGGGTGGCTGCTCCGCTCCGGGTCGGTCTCCTCCTGCTTCCGGGGGCGGAGGAAGGAGCAGACACAGCAGGGGAGAGAGAGAGAGAGAGAGAGAGAGAGAGAGAGAGAGAGAGAGAGAGAGAGAGAGAGAGAGAGAGAGAGAGAATTACTGCCCGGACTGCCTGCCGCCGGCAGCCTCTGCTGATCCCCCCGGATTCCCCAGTCCGCGCGCAGCCTTCGCTGCCGAGCCGGGTTCGGGGCGCGAGTCCGGGATGCAAAGCGCAACGGCGGGACACCAGGGGTTGGGGTGCGCTGGGGGCCCACTGGGTTCCCCGCGTCGTGAGCGCGCTTTCTGCTCCTCTGCTATTTTCCTGGGCTCCCTAGAACCCCCAGTAGCCTCTCTTCCATCGCCTGCAACCAGAGCCGCCGCCGCCGCCG
>PVLA01016869.1:0-19296 GCA_004027455.1 Hydrochoerus hydrochaeris
AGCAATGTAGCTGGATACAAAGTAAATACTCAAAAATCAATAGCAATCTTATACAGTAAGAACAAAAATACCGAGAGAGAAATAAGAGAAGCCACACCCTTCACACTAGCATCCAAAAAATTGAAATATTTAGGAATTAGTCTAAAGAAAGATGTAAAAGAGTTGTACAGGGAAAATTAATACCCTGAAAAAAGAAATCGAAGAGGACCTCAGAAAATGGAAAGACATCATTTTCTCATGGATAGGAAGAATAAATATTGTAAAAATGTCCATTCTCCAAAAATTATTATACACATTCAGTGCAATCCCAATGAAAATACCACTAACACACATAATAGATCTAGAGAAATCACTCCTAAAATTTATCTGGAAGCAGAAGAAACCTAGAATAGCAAAGGCAATTCTAAGCAGCAAAGCCAAGGCAGAAGGCATCACAATTCCTGACTTGAAGTTATACTATAAAGCTATCATAATAAAATCAACATGGTATTGGAATAAAAACAGACTGGAGGATTAATGGAGTAAACTATAATATACAACTACAAACACACTCAACCACCTTATCTTTAATAAAGTGGCCAAGCATGTTCACTGGAAGAATGATAGTCTCTTTAATAAATGGTGCTGGAAAAACTGGCTATCCATATGATGAAAACTAAAATTAGACCCAGGCCTATAACCATGTACTAAACTAAAATCCAAATGGATGAAAGATCTAAATATTAAAAGAGAAACACTAAATCTGTTGGAAGACAAAGTAGGTAAAGATCTTGAAGACATAGGGGTAGGTAGAGAATTCATGAACAAGAACCAAACTGGATGGAAAACATTTCCCAGAATGAATAAGTAGGATCACATCTTATTAAAGAGTTTCTGCATGTCCAAATAAATCTCCAGCTGAGCAAAAAGAAAACCTACATACTGGGAAAAAAATCTCAGTGAACTGTCCCTCAGACAAAGGACTTCTGTCTAGAACTTATAAAGAATTTTTAAAAATCAGACCCCCCAAATTCAAAGACCCAGTCCAAAAAAGGCATCCGAGATGAACATACAGTTCTCAGATGAAGAAATATGAATGGCAAATAAATACATGAAAAAATGTTCATCATCATTGATCATTAGAGAAATGCAAATTAAAACCACACTGAGATACCATCTCATTCCAGAAAAAATGGCCAGGATCAATAAAACTACCAATAACAAATGCTGGAGAGGCTGTAGGGAAAAAGGAACTCTTCTGCACTGTTGGTGGGTGTGTAGACTGCTGTAACCACTGTGGAGGTTGATCTGGAGATTCCTCAAAAAGCTGGGGTTGGAGGCCCCATTTGACCCAGCTATTCCACTCTTAGGCATATTCCCAGAAGATCTTAAAACATTTTAGCACAGTGATATGTGCACACCCATGTTTATAGCAGCACAATTTGTAATAGCCAGATCTTGGAAACCTCCTAAGTGCCCATCAACTGAGGAAAGGATAAAAAAAATCATGGTATTTTTATACAGTGGATTACTACTGAGCTATAAAGAATGATCACATTGAGATATTTATAAATAAATGGATGCAACTTGAATCTATACTCATAAGTGAAATAAATCACACTCACATGTATAAATACCATATAGTCTCCCTGGTATAAGAAATGGTAAGAGTATGGAAGATTTTATGAAAATTATGGTTCACTATTATACTGCTTTGATGGCTTATGTTTTCATTCATTTTTTGTAATGGTTTTAAGTGATCATATGAGTAGTTACTTTGAAGAAAAGGCAATATGACTGCCAGTGATCATTTAATATCCTCTTGCTCTGAGGTCTTACCATGCTCTTGTTTTTCTTTTTCCATTGGTTCTATCATGTTGTGTCTTATTGGATTTTAATATGTATGATAGTAAAAACAAAATTTTTACAGAAAATGAGACAATATAATAGCCATTGTTCATCTTCAGTTATTTGGTTCAAAATGCCTTGCAATACTTCCATTCTCTTTAGTTGTTTCATTCTACTTTGTTATGTTTGACTTTATTGTGGGTAAAGCTAAACTCAACTATTTCAAAGAAAGAGACATTATGATAGCTACTGTTAATATCCAAGTGTCTTGTGAAGTGCTGTGTTTGTTGCATTGTTCTGTTCTTATCTTCTTATATCTGTCCTCTTTTGTTTTATTCTATTTTTAAGAAAGAAAGCAAAAAAGACCTAAATAAAAGTAGAGTTACTTTAATCATGAATTGGGAACAAGTACCCCTGTTGTAAAAAATTATGAAAATCAATGTAGTTTGACAATTTATGTTACCAGATATCAAGACTCACTACAAAACCATAGTGAGACAGTGATATACTGGAGCCAGCCTATTATCAGTTATTGAAAATCAAATGTTGAATTTTTAGATGTTTTAAAGTTTTTTTGTCATGTTGGTTATTTGAAATTGTCTTTTATAAAAGTATTTTGTAAACAGAAATCAGAAAACCATGAATCATGACCAATTTACCCCCAAACTATTGGGAGCATAATGGGCCAAGCAAAGCCATGCCATCTCAGGGAAGATGTCTGAGCTGTTACACCCCTCTCTTTGGCAGGGTTTCTGCAAGCCCTATTGGAAGTTTTTATTTTGTAGCAGTTTGAATTTACATGCAGTGGCCCAGTGATACAGTAGTCTACACTTTGAACAGATAATTTAAGGTTTCGCTGAATGGACATTTAGTGGCTCAGTTAAAGTTATCAGGATGGTGGTCATGCTGCCATCTTTTCCCTGATCAGGGCCTGACCCTGAAACAGTGCCTGGAGCCAGTTACTGTGTAATTGACTCAAGAAGATTAAGATTTTTATGACATTCTCCAATCCAGATCGACAGAAGGAATGTAAATGCTGTAATCAAGCATAAAACAGTTAAACATTTATGATTCTCTTGAGTAAGTTTTCCCATAGTTATACAGCTGCAATAATCAATATAACTCTTTTTTTGTTTTTCTTTTCAGAGGAAAGGGTTTCTCTCAGGCCCTTTTATAAATGTTCCTAGAGAATAAGGGATTTTCAATGTCCCATTCTTTACACCTGATGAGGTCAATATCAATACACTCCAGTGATTACTATTGACCTATAACAATGCACTTCTTACTCTAAGTTGTGCACACATAGAAGTGTCTTCTTTCCCTCATTCTCTTACCCTGTCTGTATTCTGGCTCCATGTGCCATGATCCATTGGGGCTCCTGAGTTTCTTGGGGTTAACAACCACAAGAGGATCACAAAAATAGAGAAAAATCTGGGGTCAGGTGGAGCCCTTATCCCCCTAACGGGAGGATAGGAACTGCTCAACCAATGCAGCATATCTATTCATATACTGGGGAAGATGATGCCATTTTCAGCCCTTCTGCCTAACAACCCATTGCTTGGATTGTTTTTCTGGGTTACAGTAACTTCTGCATGTGGCTGACCTGTGAACTCTTTTTGTTCTGGTAGGATCATGTCTGCTCACCACCATAGGTTGATTTTCAATTTCAATCACTATTAACTGAAGACCAGTTCATATTTATTGCTCAATAAAGGAAAGATCTCTTTAAAATAACATGAGATCAGGAAATAGAAATTCAACATCAGCAAGGTGATGCAAAGAAAAACAATATGACGCATACCTGTCAGTAAATAGATATCAACAGGAGTCAATACATTTGAGAAAAAAGAAAATTTGCAGAAATAATAATGAAACATTCCCAAGCATGGAAACAGAATCTGGCATACAGATAAGTGAGGGATATAGAAATTCAAATAGCTAAATTCAAAATATATCTGAACCCAGACATTTTATAATTATAGTCCCAGAAACTCAGCATTAAATAGAATATTAAAGGCTATTAAAGAAAAGAAGCAGATTACCTGCCAGTTAAAGCCCATTATAATTACAGCTGTCTTAGCACAAAAACTCAAATCAAGAAGAGTTTAGAGTGAAGTACTTCAAGTCCTGAAGGGATCCAACTTCCAAACCAGATTGATGAAACCTACAGCAGTATGTTTCAAGATTAATGGAGATATAATATAATTCCATGACAAAGAACACCTGAAGATTTTCATGACCACCAAACCAACTCTACAAAGAGTACTGAACGATATACAAACAACATACAAATGACAACAAACAAATGTTATCATACAAATGACAATTCCAAAAAAGCAAAAGAAAAGAAACCACCAGGCATGACAAGAAAGTAAACAGAGGTGAAAAAGCAGGGAACAACCAGCAGGAAAATGATTTCAAAGGTAAGCATACTTATATAATCATCAATGTAAATGGCCTCAATATGATAGCCATAAGTGAAATAAATCAGACTCAAATATGTAAGTACAATATCATCTCCCTTGTAGGAGAAATTAAAGAGTGTGGCAGGGCTAAAATGCATAATCAGTATTGTGAAATGGGAAGAAATTTTCAATAGGATAAAAAGAACTGGGATGGGTGGACAGGGATAGGACAGTAGGGAAAAGAGAAAAATGGCAAATCAATTATAATATTAGTGTGTGTTGGCTCATTAAAAAGGAAGGTTTGTGCTAATATTGAATGAAGAAATTCTTATGCCTATACCTTGTACCATGAACAACAAATTTAAGATAATAACAATAAATGAATTTACTACTATTATTCTCCTTTCATTTTGTCATGATAATTTGTTTTGCCTTTTTCCATGACAAGTGGTCATTTTGTACAATGGAGTTATTGCTCAGCTATGAAAAAGGATAAACTTGAAACTTTATATTGATTTGTACAGTGATTTTAGCAGTATGCACTCTCACCAGTAGTGGACAAAGCATTTCTTTTATCCCACAAGCCCCCTAACATTTGTTATCTTATTTGTTGATTTCTTGATGATAGCCACTCTGAATGGAATTTCAGTGTTGTTTTAATTTGCATCTATTGACTGACCAATGATGTTCAATGTGTTTATATGTATATGTATATGTATATATATATATATATATATATATATATATATATTCCATGTGAATTTTTTCATCATAGAAGTGAGCATTCATCTCAAAATACCATTTTCAATTGGGTATGATCTCATTGAAAAGTTTTGACATGTTGTAAGATATCATTTATATTATGAAAAGACAACACACTGAGTGAAAAATTGCTTAGCTAATAATTCCTCAGAGAAAGACCTATGTATAACATATGAAGAATTTAAAAGAACTTTTAAGAATAAACCATGAAAAAGCTGAATTCCTTAATGTTTACATCAGTCACATTAACAAAATATTACACACCAATACCAAAAAAACCAAAGATTTCATGGATTTTACATATTTATACTAAGAATATAGATTGTTCCAATTAAGATTATTACATTCAAGTGGAAGATGATTTCATCCTTGAATATATATGCATAAATTGAGTCGCAAAACTAGAACCGTTGTATTCCATATAGTTATACATTTTACATTGCTTTGCATTGGAGGTTACACACAATGTAATTTTCTGTTTAACTTAAGCAATAAATTAATTTCCATATTAAAGTCCTCAAGGTCATAGCAACCACACTTAAATCCTTCTTGAGCCGAGTTTCAGAAATCATGAACAGCAAGGTTACACTGAAATGTATCGGCTCTGTCCAGGCCTTAAGAATCCCTCATCATTTCTGTGTGGTTTTGGTGCAAGTCAGATCAACCCTGCCAGCAGGTTTTCTCCAGCCAAGAGCTCTTCCCCAGAACCCCAGTACTCCTGCTTTCCTTGCAGACTCTGCCTCTTAGACTAAAACACACATCTGTCAATTTCCCATATCCATTGTGGTGGCTTAAGTGTGACTGGCACATGGGCCATTGTCTGAGTCAGAGGAAGAAGCCAGACACAGAGATAAACATAGATGATGCATTGTCTTATCTCCTCACAGGACAGAAAGTATCTGGTCTCCTGCAGTGACAGCAAGATTCCAGGCTCTAAAGTTGTGCATTCTAAAACTTTTCTTTAATTTCAATTCCCAGAAACAATTAAAAGTTTCTTGTTGGTGATGAGAGTCTCCAAAGAGCAGAAGAGCATATGATGGGTATGCTCACCCTCCATCCTCCCTTGGCAGAAGCTGCAGGAAAGACAGAGGCTGAGCCTGAGGGAGGGGCAGGCAGTCACATAGGCCCATGGGTCATGACCCCTCTGAGAAGTAGTTAGTCCCAACAAACTGCTTTCCTACTTTCTCACAGACTGCTGAGCTGCACCATCCATGATATTATGATTAGAGGAGTGTAAAGACAGCAGAAAGTTCCCAGGGAGGGTGGAGATGAGTGCCATCATGTCAGGATCCCATATGCAAAGCACTGGAGACCATTTGTTCAACTCTGCAAGCTCATGGGATGGTGAGGTTGAAATGAGTGCTAAAGTCAGCAAGAACACTGGAGACCCACCTACTCTGAAACATGTAGGCTTTTGCTGGAGTCATTGTAAATAAGGGCCCTCTACCCTGGAGAGCAAAGTGAATGAATCAACATGGATTAGAGGTGGAGTTGTGACATGTACACCCTAAAGAATCAATTGAATTAACTGCTACAGTGGAAGAACCAAATAACTCAAAAGGATGGAAAATGAACCTCCAGGGCATAAACTATAGAGCTAAATGTCCAATTAATTCCTAGTTGCTGTGCAAAGTGGGTTATGATTAAAAAGTTTTGAATTATGCATCAAATAAATATGAAAATATATGAAAAGTTTATATTCAAAATCTAATAACTATATAAGCAAGTACATTAGGTTGATGAAAACACAAAATGACATTGGAGAGAGCTGATTTTTTGTTGTTGGATGTATTTTTAAGGGAAATTATATAAATTTAAGAACATGTTATTACATACACAGGTGTAAGTTATTATTTAATCTATTAAACTCACATATCTATGATCGCAGTAGTGATACTACTGAGAGATTGACACGTCCTGATCCAATTAGATATTAATTTTTTACATATAGTGTAATATTATCATGCTATATATTATTAGAACTTTACAATTATTCATATTATAAGTACTAAATTTAACACATACCTGCTTTTGCATAACCCAGGATTTGGCACCTACCTACTGTTTTATGATCTGCCTTTACCTATTAAGCTTTTAAACATTCTACATGCTCTGGAGGTTACACAGTATTTGTTTTATTACTTTCAGATATATATCCAAGGGTCATCAATGTTAAAATAAGTGTAAGGATGTTTTTTCAAAAGGTAAATAATATTAACATCATATATGATATATATATATATATATATATATATATATATCCTGGATTTACCTGTTGAACAGATGCTTTTCTTAAAATTCACCTAATATGTATGATGAATGATATGACAATAGTCATGGGAATGAAAAAATCACATGAATACAGAAATTGCACTATTAAAATACATCCACAGAATCCTAAATGTAGATTCTGTGTTAGCTCTAATTTAATTTTTAGAGAAGTCTCACATTGTTTTCCACAATGACTGTCCAAATTTGTCTTCCCATTGATAGTGCAGAAACAGTACCTATAGAGCAAAGGTTTAATAGGAATAAGCTTCAAAAGATAAATTTGGAAGTGTCTTGGGGGACAGTATTAGACTTGGAAACCAGAAGTGATCTCCCACTCTGGTAAATTTCCCATTCTTCTGATTCTTTTAAGACTGTGGAAGTTGCTCACACAGACCTCAAATTGTGGTCCCCAGAATCAGCATCCTGAGTGACTGGGATTGTAGCATTGTTCTAGCACAGCTGGCTAAATCTGGAAGTGATTCAGCTTGTCTGTCAGAATGAGTCACTTATTTAATGAACCATAAAATTTCTACTCTATGGGTACCTTGAACTGTGCTCAGTGAAGTCCTCTATCAACCAGGGTTAGTTCCTTTAGAGCAGCAGTTTCACCACAATAGCTTTTACATCTGAGCATTTGCCTCTCAAGGCCATTCAATTTGGCATCTTGGATCTGATGTGTCAGCTCTGTTTAGAAGAATACAGCTCTATTTTCTTCAACCTAAAAAGACAACAAGGGAAAAGATGGCTCCATTATTCATGTCTACAAGCATTTTTATATCCAAATGTTCTTTCACTTTAACTTGGACATGTCCTCAGTGAGACAGACATCAAAAATTCCCAATTGCTACCAGAAGACCAGTGAACCAGCATACAGAAGTTTAGAAGAAACACTTAAACACTTTTGGTCCCCTTTTGTTGGCCTAAGAGCTTATAACCTGTAGAGAATTCCCAGGCTCTTTTATTTTTCCAGTTCATTCCATCTGGATATGCAGGAAAAAAACAGTACTGTTTCTGAATTTTAGCAATGGACTAAGTGAAAAAAATCAGGAAATCACTGGCATTTTACCAGTTTTAGTGGTAAGATAAATATAAAAAAAAACACTCTAATGTAACAATAATTAGCACATGAAAAACTGTAATCATCAAAGAAAAAAATGGAATACAAGTAATTGGAATGTTAACTCATGTTGACTGGAAGAACTGACATTATTATATGACAATCTACCTATAGCATTTTGGAAGCTTGGTATAATCTCTATTTTAAAATTTGAGATTCTTCAAAGATATATGAATAATTATCTTAAAATTTTAATTCAGCCAACCATGATTGCAATATCAAAAGTTTTCTCCAATAACAACAAGGCCAGAAGTATCACATGATATGTCCTCAAAACTATATTATCAAGCAGTAATAACAAGAAGAGCATGGTAGTGAAACAAAGGCAGATGCTAACAACAAGGCCTGCAGTATCACACTACTTGTCCTCAAAACTGTATTATCAAGCAATAATAACAAGAACAGCATGGTAGTGGAACAAAAGCAGATGCTTAGAACAATGGTACAAATCAAATGTTCAAGAGATCAACTCATGCATCCAGAGGCTTCAAAATATAGGATAATTTGTGATGTGTGCCTCAGTGAGAGTTCCATTGGTACAGGTAGATAAATGATTCTAGACAAATCTCACTGGGAACAAAAATCAATTTACAGTGGACTGAAAAATGAAATGTGGGCATTAAAATGGGAACAGAGGTCATGAGGTTGTTTCTCTTTTGCCATTTTTGGTGTAACACTCTTCACGATAAGGAATACATGTTCAGAAATGAGCTGTCTATCACATGCTATGGCTTCAGAATATATGCTACATATACATTTTATGTACTGGAGTTACAATCTCACCATAAGAGTGTAAAAAATCATCATTCAAAATCATGTGGATGAACTAGAGATTGTTTGGCTAATTGACATAAGAAAGTCAAGAAGCAGACAATTTTTGCCATGAAATGTGGAATCTGAAAAAAGTTAATGTCATAGAAGGTGAGAGTAGAGTCCTGTTACCAGATAATTGAAAGTAAAGAGAATAAGAAAGGACAAGGAGAGTTTCACTGGAGAATATTGCTACTATATTCTGAACATTGCAATTAGCAACAGGGAGCAAGTTTCAGAATTCCCATAGGAAATCCAGGCTTGCATTGCTGTCCTCTCTAAAGCTCAGGTGATAATCACAGTCTATGAGGAGTGAGGTACTGAATCACAAAGCTTGATCTCAGGGCCTCGCTGCCTCCCCTCCTACATCCACACAGGCTGCCTAGGTCTTGACACCCAGGCCACCATCGCAGCACCAGGAATGAGTGAGGTGAGCAGAGTCTGCTTCCTTTGAGAGAAAGGGAGTGTGAGGAAAGGTGGCTATTGGAGCTACAGTGAATTTTTGTGTCAGCAAAAAGAATTTTTGACTTGGAAAAAAGTCCAGGAAAGAAGTCCTTCAGGAAAGGAGAAGAAAGCCTGAGAATATGAGGGAGCTGGGCTTGTAAAGAGATCAAAGTTTGTCAGGTTTTATGTCCATCTCTGTGGCTCCTACTGTAATTACACCAATGTATCACTAATGTCTCACATACTTGATACAATTGATATAATCAATTTAACATAGTAAGGTATAATCAAGTTTAGTTTTCAAAGTGTTTTAGGGTAGCAAAGTCAATCTAAAGCCATTCTGTTATGTATGTTCTTTTATAGAAATCACAGAGAAAATGTTCAGTGTTATTAGAAGTCTGTCTCTAAAACTGTCACATTCATGGTAAGGAACAGAATGGATCTACAAACATCTAATCCCATAGAGGAATCAGCTGCCCACAGAAGTGGAGGAGTTGCCACTGACTCTGGGCCTGAACCCCACAATGTAGATGGGAGTGAGTCTCCCAGAATCACTGGAGCCCCATAACTGCTGTAGATTCTCATCCAAGAAGCAGAACAGCTTCATTTCAGAGAAGGAGTGCATGCGACAGGGTTCAGTGGTTCATGTGATGTGTGTTCTGCTTTACAGACATTCTATTTTCAATCCCAATAGTAAACCTTCAATTTCCATTGTATATACAGTGCCTTCCACATTAAATATTACATAGCAGGTATTTTAATATCTTTAACCAGTGAAACTTCATTTATAGTAAACAAATAGGTAACAATAATAAATAATTACATGATACCATGTTATATAATCATAAGTATATGATTGAGGAACTTAAACTTCAATTTATTATTTTACTTACTTGTTATAGAAGTTTTTGTTTCTTACTTTTTTCAGAAAAGCATAGCATTTCTTAATAATCTATTTGCTAAGTACCTTTGTAGTTTTTTCTGACATACTTGCCAATAATTTTAATCACAATTCCTTCTAATAACAAGCCAATCTTTTTATAACTAATTCCATTGATAAGAAGGAAAATATGCATGGTATTAAAGTGCATTCAGTGCATGCACATGTTATTTGGATCTCCAAATGTTAATAATGATTGACATTGCCCTAGGTTCCTTCCAAGTGACAGAATTTTGATATAGATTTTCATGATAGTAAAAAAAAATGTGGAGACCTAGAAAGCAGTGTAAAAACAGCTATTTCAGGAGAAGGATTGCTGACCTGTCCACCACAGTGGAGCCCAGTGTTAGGACACTGTCTCTGTGACCAGGTGGAAATAGTTCAATCCCCATTCTGTCCCCATAACTAAACCAATTTAATCAAATCTCTTAGCTTGTCTATGCCAAAGCTGTCTCATGTTTCAAATGAAATGTAGAGTAGTAGCTCCTGCCCCAGAGATTTGCTAAGACTGAAGTTCAACTTTCACACTCCCTTGTACATGCAATTTAAGAGTTAAATATTCAGCCCATTGAAGGATCATAAGCAGGGAAACCTTCAGTCACTCTCCCTCCTGAGCAGCAGCAGTGAAGTGCAGCATGTAGGGTCTTAGCGTGTCAAGCTCTTATTCAGAGTCTTTTGGCTCTGAAGACCCAGGGCATCAGTGGGAACTAAGATCAGCCTCCAAGGACCTAGGTTTGCAACGGCCTGCTGACCACATGCTGTATTTGCAGTCCTGGAGGTGAGGCTTATATGTGGCTTGTGTCCTCCAAATATTTTCTGGGGTAAAGCTGGTTCCTGGTATGGAACAGAGGTTTGTTGTGTGCACACAAGAAGGATTTGTTTCATTGTAGAGCAGAGAGGAGGAGATCTGGATGAGACTGAAAAAGTCAATAGAAAGCCATTTGCTGTGTTTTCTAGTACAGGAATCACAGAGAAAATATTCACTTTTATTAGAAGTATGTGTCTAAAACTGCCCATGTTCATGATAGAGAGCAGAATGGATCTAGATTCATTGAATCCTAAGTAGGAACTGAGTCTGACTAGCACAGCAGTGGCTGGAGTGGAGGTGAAGCCTCTTGCACTCGGCCTCTGAACCCTGCAACAGAGATGTTAATGAGTCTCCCCAAAACACTGAACACCAGATCTGCTGCAGACTCCTCAGCTCCTAGAAGCACAGCAGCTACATTTCAGGAAAGGGGCACCTGTGACAAGGTACCTTGTATCATGTGATACGTTCTCTGCCTTATAGGTATTCTGTTTTCAATCCCAATACTTAGTCTGCGTTTTCAATTGTATATACTGTGCCTTCCACATTAAATATTACATAGCACATACTTTAATATCTTTAACCAAAGAATCTTCATTGATAGCAAAATCATATAATAATAATAATAATAAATAATTACATGACTCTATGTTATATAATAGTTAGGTAACTATATGATCCCAAAACTTAAACTTTAGTTATTTTCTTTTACTTACATATGACACAAGATTTTCATTTCTTAGTTTTTCAGAAAAGCTTATCAATTCTTAATAATTTATTTGATAAGCACTTTTGTAGTTGTTTTCCAATATGCATAAAAATAAATTTAATCTCTTGTCCTTCTAATACTAAGCAAATATTTCTATAAGTAAATCAAACCAAAACAGGGAAAATATGTATAGAATTAAAGTGAATTATTTGCATGCAAATATTATTTGGATCTCCAAATGTTATTAATGTTTGACACTGCCTTAGCTCCCTTTCAAGTGACAGAATTTTGATAAAGATTTTCATGACAATAAAACAAAATGAGAAGACCTCCAAGTAGTGTAAACAGAGACCTGTGTCAGGAGAAGCATGGTTGAACTGTCCACCCCAGTTTAGCCCAGAGTTAAGGCACTGTTTCCATAACCAGATGGAGATAGTTTAATCCCCACTCTGTCCCCATCACTAAGTGAATTTAATTGAATCTCTTAGCTTATCTATGCTAAAGCGGCCCCAACTTTCAAATGAAAGGAACAGTAGTAACTTCTGCTCCAGAGATTTGTGAACCTCAAGATTCACACTCCATTGCACATGCTATTTCAGTTAAACATTAGCCCATTGAAGGAGGCTAAGGCAGGGAAACCTTCAGTCACTGTCCATCCTGAGCAGCAGTGAAGTGTAGCATATAGGGTCTCAGCCTGTCATGTTCTGCAGAATCATCTGGCCCTGGAGACCCATGTCCTCAGTGGGAGCTAAACTTGTCTTCCAGGAATCTGGAAAAGCCATGGCCTGCTGACCACATGCTGTATTTGCAGTCCTGGAGGTGAGGCTTATACGTAGCTGGTGTCCTCCAAGTGTCTTCTGGGGCATAGTCAGTTCCTCGTGTGGTGAGGAGAATTGGTGTGAACACACAAGAAGGATTTGTGTCATTGTAGAGTAGTAGGGAGAGGAGCTGTCCTACAAATATACATGTGTCTGTGTTGCTGTTTGAAGTGAGACTTTGCCCCTGCACTCCAGGAATACTGAGATTCCCCTTGCTGCCATTACAAGAGGCCAAGCCAGTGGAGCCTGCAGATCTTGGACTCTCAGCCTGCAAATCTGAATGCCAGGTGAGCCTCTCCTTCACCGACAAAACCTGAGATACACTCCATGATGTTGAGACAGACCTGACACAAACACACTGATTATCCAGGCACAGTGGTGTGTGCTAGCAATCTCAGCTACCCAGGAAATTGCGGCAAGAGAATAGACTATCCAGGAGAGGTTGGGAAAATTAGTGAGACCCTGTCGTGAAGCAATTAAAATATGTAATGTAACTCAGTGTCAGGAATGGTCCTGTGTTTCCTCCTGAGAGCAACAGGCAAACAAGCAAATCAAGCTACTGATCCTGTTTGTTACCCAAGAAGGAATAATATTGAAAAATTGCAGAATGAAAATTTTTAAAATTAATCAGGAAAGTTCCTGAAAACTCCTTTATGTTAATGCCATTTTATGTATATTTTCATAATATCCATTTGATTATATTTGTATAATTAATAAACTTAACTTTCTATCTTTGACATTTAAGTTCTAGCCCCAAAAATGTTTTCAATGGAATGTGGTCAATATTTCCTGCTAAAGAAGTGCTGTTTTTTTTTTTTGTTTGTGTGTGTGTGTAAGAATTACTCTATGATAACTGTATGATCATGGTGTATAAATATGCTGATTTATTTCATGCTTTCATCACACTCTTCATTTTTTTAACCCATCTGTTTAAAATATCCCTTAATATTTTTGTAGTTGCACAGCTTAACCCTTTGTTTTGTAAGGTGCATACTCAACATAATGTTTTGTCTAATCTATAAATTTCAGCACACAAGGGAAACAATACATAATGGGATGTTACTTTAGTATTTTAAAATGCTCTTAGGAAATACATGTAAAGCATATTTGTTTCAACTATCTTGCTGTATTTTCTCATGATGATTTTGTTTTTCATTTTAATGGTATTTACAGAGGTTCCCAGCAAATGCCTCAGTGAGGTTTCATGATTTGGACACGTCTTTGCTTTGTTGCTTCAAGTTAAAGGACAGATTATTTTTCACCCTCCATGAGATCCACTGTGACCATTCCAGCCCCTGCTTTCCTAGCTCAGCTCAGCACAGCCTATACCGGCCTCAAGGGGAGGAGAGCCCTTCCATCTTGTTGTGGTTTATATCAATGCAGTTATGCAACATCAAGTTTTTTAGTATTTGGATTTTTCATCCCATATGTTATTAATGACATTATCTGTTTTGTTGCAAATTATCATGGATCACTGATGAGAATTTCTGTACATTATTAAATTTAGTGAATACCTGAAAAGAGGCTTTGAATTTGGCTACAATTGCCCATGTGTCTACTTTAGGGTAGGGTTATTACAAATAGCACTGGTAGGTAAAATCAAGAATTTGTGTTTTTGAACACATAAACAAACTTCTATTGGTCCTATATGTAGGAGTAAGACAAATTTTTTGTTATATCATGATCTTTCCTTCTTTAATAGATACTAACATTTTCCCAGAGTCTTTACAGTAATTGAAAAGCCTACCAAAAGTGTATGAGAGCTGTGGTATATCAACATCATTTGTAAAGCTGATTTTTTTACCCCAATACTCAAATAAGTTTTCAACAATGACAATAACAACTATAACTACAGAAATGACATATACAACAACAACACCAGAGGTACCAAATGAGAGGTAACACCAGAGCTTACTTCAAAATATTTTATCAAGCTATAATAAGAAAAACAGATTGGTAATGGAGAAAAAAGAAATAGACCAATGGATCAAAACAGAGAATCCAGAAATCAATCCATGCATCTAAATCTTGCTGATCTTCTATAAAGATGAAAAGAATACAAAGTGGGGAAAGACAGTTTTTAATGTGTGGCTCAGGGAGAGATACATAGTAACAGGTAGGAAAAAGATACTAAACAATTACCTCTCACTAGAAATAGAAACCCATTTAAAATCCATTAAAAACTAAAATGTGGGCATTGAAATGGGAAAAGAGGTCATGAGATTTTTCTATTTCCTCATCTGTAGTGTAGCACTACTGACAACACTGAAGAAATGTTAGCAATGGAAAAGGCTGCAACAACAGATCCATATAGCTATTCCTATCAATTCATTCAGAAAATTTATTTTCATCATTATGGATTCATTTTTGGAAGCCCACATTTGAATTTTTATTGATATTTTATAGTCTAGAAACGGGGAGCTTTGCTATTTACCATTTAATAATAAATGCATCAGTGTTCAGAAATTGGATTTTTCCTGCTTAATTTACTTTTAAAATGCATGGTGCATTTTTATGCACAAAAGACAGCTTCCTTAAGTTTTTCTTTAATATTTTAGAATGTCCAGATAGGGAGGCATGTGGTATATGTAACCTTTGACTAGATGTGGTGCTTAGGGCAGTCATTGATGATGCATGAGGAGATGATTGAATTTTTTTCATGCACTTGGAAAGGTAAAAGGAAGTTGAAATCAGAGAAGAAATAGGAAGTGATAATCAGGGTAAACCTCCACGATTTGTCCTTCCACTGTATAATGTCCTGTAATATATTCTAGAGCAAAACTCTTTCAGCCTTTATATGAAGAGCTCATCTAACTGTGTAATTGACACATGGTTGGTATTAAACAGACTTAGAAACACCAGAATCTATGACAATTACACAACAACTCTAATAGATCCTTCTTGACCTGTGTTCATGTATGCATTTTCCTTTTCTTCCTCTTGTCATAATAGCACATAAGATACTTCATTCTTGCAAACTTTTTGTTACACAATGTGATGGTTCTAGCCATACACCATATATTTGTCAGAGATAGTATTGGGTATTTTTGAAATCTTCACTCAGTAACTCCCATTTTCTTTCACCTTTCAACTCCTTAAAATCAGTGGTCTCTCCATTACTGTAGGTTTGATCGCTGTATGTTCTGCATCAATGTCAGGTCACCCATTCATAATTCCATGCCTGCTTTCTTTTGTGTAGTGTAATGGATTTGAAGTATATCTTGTATTTATCTGTCACAGAGTTTGCTTGCTTTTAAAGTCATTAACACATTGCAACACATTTTCTTTATCTCCTCTCCAGTGAACACTGCAATGGCTGCATTGTACGCATTTTTGTCCATTATCTTATAGTAATATTACAATAAAAATATCTCCTTAAGATCCACATTTTCATTATTTTAAATCTATACCAAGAGCCTTTATTGCTGGATCAATCTGCAGCAACTTCTTTAATTTGGAAGAAAAGTTTCTGTAGTGTTCAATAGCAGGAAATTTAATCTAAATACCCCTGAACACCACACAAGTGTCATCTGTTCCATTGTGCTGGCTCCTCTTTTGAGAACCCATTATGTTCTCAAAATTGTCCTCTTCAGTCTGTGTATGACTAGCTAAAAAAGGAAGAAAATTTTTACAAGAACTATGGATTCTTTTGTGCTGTTCACACAGACTTGAAAAGACTTGTATGTCCCTGCTGAGATGACTGCTCTCACTCCTCCATATTCCATGTGGTGTTCATGACCTGGACCAGTGATTTTAAAGTGTTTATTTTTTACTGATAAAAAAGCAGGCCATACATCCATTGCAACAATATGACCAACAAATCTTCTGAGTTCAAAGCCACCAGATCCCTACTCCTCTGCAAAACTCAATGTCTTTAACAACTGAAAATTCATTTTTTATGTCTGTTGTGTCTCTTAGGGACCCACATCTAGAGATCAGGAGCATGTCTGGAAGATAGCTGCAGGTTCATCAGTCTTTTTGTTCTCAAATGAGGAGACCTCAGTGTGCAGAATCTACACTGCCTGAATAAGGAATAGAGCATCCCATGTTTTTAGTAGATAGCAGCATTGTTATAGCTTGTGTTTAGATGGTCCTCCAAAACCCTATGAGGTCATAATTGGTGCTCTTCAGAAGTGGGTGGATCTTCAGTGTGCGATGCTCAGATTAAGTGTGTATTGATGGGATCAAGGAAGTGAGATTTATAGTTTTGTCCAGAGATTTTTTTGGCATAATGTTGGGTATGAATAATGGGAATGTTCAACAAGGGTGTCAGTTTTACCTTCCTTAAGGCTGTGTAGCCTAATTTAGTATCTATACATTTTTATCATCTTATAGGAAATAATAATTTTACTAATATTAGTGAAACATTTCATTAAAAGTTCATAATATGAAAAAAACTGTATATTTCATGAAATTTATACCACATTATCCTTTTTGATGCAAGAGACTGATCCTCACATTTGCAGTTTTTTTAAAAAAAATCTTTTCATCCCATCTGTGATTGATGGGTATCTTGATTGCTTCCAAGAATTAGCTATTAGAAATTGTGCTGCTATGAACATAGGTGCACATATATACATTTACTTTGCAGTTTTTCTGGGAGGATACCCAAGAGGAGAAAACCTGGGTTTAATGGAGCTTCCAATCCTAGTCTTTTGAGAATTACCATACTGATTTCCATAGTGGATGCACAAGTATACCCTGTGAAATAAATAAATATCACACTGTGTCTCTAGTATAAAAATAATAAGAAATATAGGAGTAATAAAACCCAAAATGTGTAATTGTTAATGTAAAAAAAAGCTAGGAAAATTAAGTGCTCTAAATAATAGAATTGCATGTGTGTTTAAGTGTGTAAGATGGATGACCATATTACTAAGTCATTGTTAGATCATTGAGCAGAACTGTTTACTCTCATTGTTTGTATCTCTACTTTGCATACTTTAATTTTGTAACATGAACAACTATTTCTAAGATGACAGTACGTAATTTATCAACTAGTGATTTTTCAGTGTTTCCCCCCTTTGGAATTCTGTATTGTTGTTTCCCTTTTTTCTGTTTTGCTTTTTTCTTTCTCTTTAAACAAATTTTTTAAAAACTCTTACCCAACTCTACTTACCTACTTTATGGACACCCAAGAACCATTGCTGTTGGGACCCCAGTAAATAGAACAGCCCTTAATCCTTAGCACACCCCAGTATAAAAATGCCAAACCTTGACTAATGTCCACACTAGAAAGATAGGAGGGTACTCAGGTGCACAGAAAATGGCAACAGCTTTCATGGAATTCAGGTTATCCTAGGCCAAATCTCCCCCAAAATTTTTTAGACACATGAATTGGAAATGGAGAAAGTATAGACAATAAAACTGCTCATGCACTATGCCATGATCCTTAGATTGAGCATGTGAGATGCAGATTACATTATGCAGCCTCACAAGTGTCATACTGGTGCTTCATTTCCAAGACCTTGAAGTTAATATTTAAGATATGTATGAGTCTTCTTTCAGGTTTGCCTATGATATAATTACTAAAAACTGGTCTCATTAATCTCCCAGGTTGAGAGAATATACATATTCAGGTAAATATTCCTGAGATTATTAAGTACAGTTTTGATTCAAGGTTAAAATCTGTAAGATGATCACACACAGATTTTGAAGTATGAAAATTCAATTAGGCTGACTGTTTCTAAAGTGATGCGTGTGGACCACTGGAGGGATGCGGGAATTAAGACTGAAAAATCCTGAGCTGTTTCAGGGAAAAGATAGGCTGAATGTGATGTTTAAATTCTTGAACTTAGAACAGACTTAGAGAACTGAGTTTGAATCCTCTGGATTTCATGGAATTTAGTTATGGATCAAATCCAACAAAGATTCAACACAGTGAAAATAATGGTGAAATGTGCATGTGTTTTTGTATTGACATGGTAATTCTGGTCCTCTTGCAACTCAAATAGCAGATTCTGGGCACACTGTGATTAAGTCTGTTGAGTACAAAAGGGCAAACAGGATAGAAATACACATTCACTAAGCCAGCAACAGTGGACAATAGCTGTGATTTTGAGACAGAGGCAAACAATAGTTGATGATGGCAGAAAGGAAATAGAAAAATATCAGTTAGGATGAGGACGCAATAGGTATCTCTGGTTTCTATGAAAATCTATGGGACATGTTGTGAGTATGATTGCATTGGCCCTGCTTATGGCTGATCAAGATGAAAGTCAAGGAGTAACTGACCAAGGCCATGAGCTTCATGCTTACAAATGAGTGAGGGAGATAAATGCTATGATTACTGAATATAAATCATTCACCTAAGAAGGAGAAGGGCAGCACACTAACTATTGCATCAGAAATGTATAAACCATTTCAAGACTTTTACCTACTATGTCTT
>PVLA01016870.1:0-19292 GCA_004027455.1 Hydrochoerus hydrochaeris
TGTCATCATCCCAGATGGTTCATCTGCTTGTGAGGCACGCAGTGACCCCAGGGACTAACACAGCCTTTCCCCAAACCCGCGCATAGAGCCGCACTTACATCTGACCTCGGTCAGAACTGGACAGTGTCTAAACAGCTCAGAGATCAGTCAAGGTCAAGGCCACTGGTCTGCGTGAGACCCACAGAGGACAGCAAGGCCGACCTTGGCTCACAGCCTGTCTCAAGCACCTGCTGCTCAAAAGCACAGCACTGTGGGGCATGGTGGCGCCTGCCTGTAATCTCAGCACTTAGGAGGCTGAGGCAGGAGGACTCAAGGCCAGCCTGGGCTCCAAAGTGAGCTCAAGTTCAGCCTGAACTGCATAATGAAACCCTGTCTTAAAAAAAAAAAAGCACAGCCCAGCCCTGGGGTCACACACTGTTCTGCCAGACCCCACCCCCTCCCCGCCCCAGCACCCCAGAGCTTGCTGACCAGGATTAAAACTGCCCTGAGGCTTGATCTTCTGCTTGGACTCTGGCAGCTTCCTTCGGGAAGAGATGTGAGAAGGTTTCAGTTCCAGTCCTGGGAAAGTCAGGGGCCGAGGCTGACCTCTTCTCTAGGTTTTTTCTGAAAGTCCCTCCCTAGCGGACCTGGCTTGGTTTCCTGCCACCTACAATCCCCCAGGTGACAGAGGCCTCCCCCGAGGCGGCTCCACTCTGGTGTTGGGGGGGGGTCTTTGTTTTGTGGGGTTCTAAGCCTTGTGAGTCCTACAAACACACACAGTCACCCCCAGGTGCCACAGCAGAGTGTGTGGGGGGTGGGCTCCTGGCTCAGGGAGCAGATCTTGGGGAGACTGGAGGGCGAAGGGGATCCAGGCAGGAGGAAGGGCATGTGGAAGAGCACGGATGCCGCAGAAGCCTTGTGTGTGGCGAGGGTGGCAAAGGGTCAGTACAGCAGACCGGAAGAAGGGGCCACAGGAACACTGGCCAAGGAGGAGCTTAACAGGAAGCCGCCAGGCCTGCCTCAGGGCTCTGCTGGCCCCGGGGGCACACTCAGTGAGCAACTGGAGCCCTGTGACATCCCAGCGCAGGGAACCGGACTTTAGCCCCTGAGCACCTTGCCTGGGGCCTCTGGGGCATTTGTAGGGTCAGCAGAGAGGGTGGAAGGGTGCACTGGCTCCCACTGGGTTTTGGCCCTGAGGCAGGAGGGCTGATGGCTACTCTGCAGTAGTCTTCCCTTCTTCCTTAGCAACAGAAGCCTGAATGGGAACTATGCATGGCGGTGTATGCTTGTAATCCCAGCACTGAGGAGGCTGAGGCAGGAGGATCGCTGTGAGTTTGAGGCCAGCCTTGGCTGCATAGTGAGTTCAAGACCAGGTTGTAATGTGAGACCTTGGCCTTTAAGGGGAAAAAAAGAAGTAGGAAAAGGAGGAGGAGGAGGAGGGCTGGGGATTTAGCTCAGTGGCATAAGTGCTTGCCTTGCAAGGAAGTGGTTGTGAGTTCTATCCCTGGTACTGATTAAAAAAAAAAAAAGAGGAGGAAGAGGAAGAGGAGGAGGAGGAGGAAGAGGAAGAGGAGGAAGAAGAGGAGCAGTAGCAGCGGCTGCTTGGATCTGAGCTGAGTCCTTGCAGCCTGGAATGTGTGGTTGAGTTTCACTGCAGGCAATAAAAGTGACAGGGTTGTGTGGGCTCTTGGGAAGGAAGGCTGATCAAAGGTGTCCTGTCACCTGGGTGGCCTGTCTCTCCTGTGCCCCTTTGCTTTTCCTTCTTCAGCTAACCTGAAACTCATGTGTGATGGCTGGAGCTCTAGCAGACATCCAGAACCATGTGGCGGCCTTGAAGGTAGAAGCCACACCAAGCACAGTGGGTCTGACGATGAGCCCTCCACGCTAGAACAGGGTCTGAACCCTCTGCGCTTGTGTTCACGAGGCGGACAAGACCTCTCTCTTGTTTCATCCCTGTCGCTTGAGGTTAGTTTGGTGCAGCTGAATCTAAAGCGAGGTGAGCCACACTGAAGTCCTCTCATGTTTGGAGAAGGACTAAGAGACCAATTAGACTTCTGAAGGTGTGGGACAAATGAGAGCCTCTCGGATGAGAGTAGCAGGCCACTCTTGGGACAATCCTGACATTCCTGTCACAACCAAGGGCCTCCGGATGTCCCTGCCCCACCTGCCAGCGGGCAGCGTGGACAGCACGGACTCTTTCCCACTCACTGCAGTGCTTCTGGGAGGCACCTTGGATGGACGGCGAACTTGGATGCAGACACAGAGCCCAGCACCCAGGAGGACTCAGTCAGCCCGGGAGAAATTCCCCGGTGGGCGTCCCGGATGGGGGACATCCCTCAACCTTGACTCAGCTTCCCAGCAGCCTCGGCGAGCAGACGCAAGGGTAACGTATTTTTAAAAACCCTCTAGTCCCCTGGCTGGAACCTCTGTGAGACAGAGCGGCTGACCCTAGCACAGGGCTGGTCCTTCACAGCTCACCGGTCACATCACACAACACATAGCTCCCAGTGGGGACAAACAGGAAAATGGAGACGGGGCAGCTTTGCCCATGTGGCAAAGTGACAACTCCATCTGTTCCCTGTCCTGTAGGTCTAAGTCACCTCTCCAAACGTCCCCTGATCCAAGATCCATGACCACGGGTGCCAGGGTTGACCTCGGGGAAGCTGAGGCACCCTCCGGGGAAGGATCAGGTCTCTAGCTAAGATTTCAGATAACAGAAACCTGAAGCCACTTAGATTTAAAAGGGCTGGCAGGGCCACCCCCTTAAGCAGTGTTTGTCACTCACCGGCCAGGTACATGAAGAGGACTGCCACTGCAGAGAACTGGTGTGACATGACTGGTGAGCGAGGTGGCCAGGGCACCAGAAAGAGCCGGCTCCCGTCCAGCGGCCGCAGTGGCAGAGGAGCTGGAGTCTCCGGTTATGAGAAGCAGCCTCGGGCCGCCCAAGCCACGTCACACGTGGAGGAAAACCACAGGGGGCCGGGAGGGAAGGCGGGTGCTTTCCTCTCTCCAGGGGCATTTGCAAGGGGCGGGGATGCAGGCGGGGACCCAGGCACAGGACACCGAGGGTCTGGGTCTCCTTTTCCTCCAATGGTTTGGATCCCTTTCTGTAAACCCAGAGAATTGTCAGCTGGGAGCAAATCCATCCCACCTCAGGGGGTTGAGCAGAAGTTTTAAAATCTACTTGCAGTTGCTGGGTGTAGTGGTGAATGCCTGTAATCCCAGCACTGGGGAGGCTGAGGCAGGAGGATCACTGTGAGGCTGAGGCCAGCTGGGGCTGCACAGTGAGACTGTCTCAAAAAACGAATAAACAAACAAACATATAGTTGCAGGAGTGCTGTTATTTGAGGCAGCTTCTCTGTGTGTCTTTTTTGAGACAGAGTCTTCTTTCTCTCTCTCTTTCTTTCTTTCTTTTTTCTTTTGTATTAGGGATCAAACCCTCGGAGTGCTGGGGTCATGGGCATGTGCCACCACACCTGGCTCCTTCTGTTTGTTTTGACATTTCCCGTGGCTGTTCACTTTGGGATCTTGGCCCCCGGGAAGCAGGAGGAACATGAATATGGGAGGCAGGGAGTCTGGGTTTGAACCGGCCCTGTGGAGTTGGCCGCTGAACGGCCCAGGGTAACTCTCTGAGCCTGGGTTTCCCCTGCTCTAATATGGGGTGATAATAGCTACTCGGGGTGGTTTGCAAAGCGCACATCCCTGGAATTCAGCAAGCACTCGAAAGGCAGCGTCTTTACGTCTCCAGTGCTCTGTATCAATTAGACAGAACAGCGCTGGTTTCTCTCAGGGCCAGGGAGGGCAGTGAAACCCATCAGGGTGACCCGATGACCGGCTAGGGCTTCCTGCCTGATTTCATATCATTTTGTGAAAAACGACTTAGGTGGCAGCCACTTCATCTTCCTCTAACCAGGGAGATTCAGCAGGGCTTACTCTGTGTTTCAAGGTGGAGTTTTTATGGTGAGGGTCAGGGCTAAGTTATGCCCACTGTCCTCTCAGCAATGGCCTGCTTGCTAGTCTGTGAGTTAGTCAGTCCACACACAATAATGAAATAGCAACTGGCCAGGCCTGTGACCCTTGTACTCAGAGGCTGAGGCAGGAGGATCACTGCAAGTTAGTTCAAAGCCAGACTGAACTACATAGTGAGATCCTGCACTAAAAAAAAAACCAAGCAGCTATTATGTGCCAGGTGCCCTTTTTCCATGGAGATGGATCCTGTTATTATTATTGCTGTCCCATTTTACAAATGGCAAAACTGAGACTGAATGACTTAGGTCAGGGGTCAAGAAGCTGGACTGTGAACTTAGGACTGGGAATGTAGATTTTATTTATTTATTTTTCCAAATCCATTTTATTTCAAGGAGAAAAAGAGGAAAAAAAATAAAATTTCAAAGTACATCAATCAGGCAGCAACAATGGTATCTATGTTGCTTATTGTCATCACCAAATCACCCAGAGCACAAGACGTCTGCATTCAATTGTCCAAACACTAGTACAGATCTTTCTCTTCAATGAACTCAGAGAAATCGGTAGTATAGCTATCTTAACTATCTTTATATATACATACATAATACACATGTTGTTTCTTTCAGCTTCTCACACTACTGAGACAATTTGATGCTTACACACATGTCTTATTTATTTCACTGAGTATGGTCTCAATTTGCATCCATTTATCTACAAAAGTTTCCAGTTTATCCTTCTTTATGGCTGAGTAGTACTCCATTGTATAAAAATGCCATATCTTTTTCATCCATTCCTCAGTCGATGGGCATTTAGATTGTTTCCAAGATCTGGATGTTACAAATTGTACTGCTATAAACATGGGTGTGCATATAACACTGTGGTATGATGTTTTTAATTTTTCTAGGAAGATACCCAGAAGGGGAATAGCTGTGTTTAATGGTACCTCTAGTCCTTGGCTTTTGAAGACTCTCCACACTGATTTCCACAGTGGTTGCACCAGTCTGCACTCCCACCAACAGTGGAGAAGGGTTCCTTTCCCCATGGCCCTGCCAGCATTTTTTATTGCTTGATTTCTTGATAATAGCTGGGAATGTAGATTTTAAAACACTGTTTCCTGCTCTGAAGAGGTGCTTCCTGCCCAGTTGGGAAATGTTTCTTAGCATGACTGATCAATTGTTCACTGCCAAGAGCTATACTGGACAAGGAACAGAGAGAGCTTTATGGTGCCTGAAATTTGGAGAGGCTTTGAAGGTCACAGAGGATCCGAATAATCAAAGACTAACAACAACAACGACAACAACAACGATAGTAATTTCCATATAAGGATTTCCTCCTATGGGCTTTTCACTGTGTAACATGATCAAAATTTAAACTCTTATTTTAGAGATGTGGAAATTGAACCCCTTCAACATCATGAACAGTGTAAGATTTGAATCGTGGCCTAGCTGACTCTGCAGCCTCTGTCCTTTCCAGGCAGGTGATGAGGGTGCGGGAAAGCTGGCTTGGGAAGTAGGCCTGACCTGTTAATTCACAACCATTCTCGCAGCCCTGTGTGGAGACTTCTCGCGAGAAATGGAGCAGGTTTGCAATAGGACGGCCTGAGCCTGACGTCAGCCTGAGGCGTGGCTGATACCGCAAGGACGTCTGCACTGAGTCTTTGCCTCTGTGTTCTCTCTTGCACGGTGGATCATTCTCATGCTGTAGGGTGCACTGTTTTTACCAGCTTTTACTTGGTCCAAACTGTTTCTGCAGAGCCCGTTTTTTCTCCTATCTTTAATAAAACGTTACTACCGTTTGCACTTGTCTTGACCAATTCTTTGCTCAGAACAGAAGGAACCTAGAAACCACCTGGAGACGGAGACATCAGCATCCCAAAAGCCGGTGACCCTTTCTGCTGGTCCACAAAGAACAAGCTCTCAGGAGCAGTGATGGGACTGACCCAGGGAGCCTGGGGAAAATGATGGGAGGGTCAAGACGGTGTCGCGTAGGAGACACTCAGAAAGTCACTAGAGTTCGGTTTTCACTAGAAACATGCAGGCTCACTGAAGGTATTTTAAAATCTTTTTATTAATATACTTTAGTATTAATTTTGCAAAATACTGGGTCCCACTGCATCCGTTTTGTCATCTCCACCCACATTCCCTACCCTCTCGTCTGCCCCTTACCTGTTTATTCCTTTCCCCTTATCTAACAGAGTCTCCCTTCTGCTTTCCACACATTAGAGAGGACATGCAATGCTTGTCTCTCTGGGTCTGGCTCACTTCCTGCAACGTGATGATCTCCAGTTCCACGCATTTGCCTGCAAATGACACAATGTTGTTTCTTCTTGGCTAAGTAATACTTCGCCGTGTTGATATGCCACATTTTCTTTATCCATTCATCATTTGATGGGCACTGAAATTGTTTACATGTCTTGGCTCTTGTGAGTTGTGTCAAAATAAACATGCATATGCAGGTATCCCCATAGACATAGGCTATAACTAGGTAAAATGGTAACTGTACTTTCAGTATTTATTTATTTATTTAGTGGTTTATTTGAGACAGGGTCTCACTATGCTGTTCAGGCTCACCTTGAGCTCACTTTGTAGCCCAGGGTGGTCTCGAACTCCAAACAATCTTCCTGTCTCAGCCTCCTAAGAGCTGGAATTACAGGCGTGAGCTACGGTACCGGGCTCTATTTTCCATTTTTGAGGAACCTCCAACTGATTTCTGTAGTCTTTGTACTAATTTGCATTCCCTCTAGCAATGTAGAAAGGTTCCCTCAAGCTCACCAGGATTGTTTGGTGACTGGAGCGAGCTGGAATTTCAATGTAGTTTTGATTCGCGAAACGCTAAAAATAGTGAAACACTATTAGTAGCTAAAAATGTGAAACACTTTTTCATATATTTATTGGCCACTGATACTTCTTCAGCAGTTTCTGTTCCATTCTTTGGCTCACTTATTCATTGGGCTGTTTGATTTTTGAGTGTTGAATCCTTTTGAGTTCTTTCTGTCAAACAGTGGTTGGCACAGACCCCCTCCCATTCTGTAGGCTGTGTTTTCTCTGTGATCTCCTGTGTTGCGTAGAAATTTAATTTGCCGCAATCCCATTTGCTGATACTTGCTGTGAATTCCTGTGCTAGTGGAGTCCTATTCAGGAAGTCTGTGTCTTTGCTATGGCTTCATTTCCCACATGTTTTCCTTTAGCAGTTTCAAAGTTTCCAGTCTTATACCTACATCTGAGGTCTGCCTTGAATTGATTTTTATACAGGAGATAAGGATTGTTATGGTTTGTGTCTGGGTGGCCCCCCAAGCCTCATGCAGTCATAAAGGCTGAATCTAGCATTGTGATTGGTTCATTGCCTAGTGCTGGGATTGACGGTGTGAATGCTGCACCTGCCCAGGAGTGGAGCCAGCATACAATATAAAGGCGGAAAGAAGGTGGTTTTTTTTTTTTTTTTTTTTTTTTCTGTCTTTTGCCCTTTTCACCCTTGTTGTTTGCAGCTGCCATGAATGGTTGCCCCTCAGCCACATCACCATGCCTTGTAGCCAGCTGAATATGGACTGAAACCTCCAAAAATTGTAAAATAAATAAACTTTCCTTCCTTAATCTTGGGCATCAGGTATTTTGTTTCAGCAAAGAGAGAAAAATAACCAAGATAAGGGTCCTGTTTCAAATGCAAACTGCAAATGGTGCAGTGTTCCCCAGCACCATTTGCTAAAGAAACTATCTCTTCTCCAACACCTATTTTTGGTTCCTCTCTGCAAAATCAGCTGGCTAAAGTTGCACGGGTTTCTGTGTCCTATATTCTGTATCATTGGTTTATCAGTCTATTTTTGTGCCAGTGCCATGCTGTTTTTGTTATTATGACTTTGAGTATCATTTGAAATCTTTTTTTTTTTTTTTTTGAGACAGGGTTTTACTATGTAGTTCAGGCTGGCCTTGAGCTCAGTGGTGAACCTCCAGCTTTAACCTTCTGAGTGCTGGAATTACAAGCGTGTGCCACACTCCCTGTCCAGAAATCAGATATTAGATTCCTTCAGCCTTACTCTCTGTGTGATATTAAAAAATATTTTTATTTTTTGTTACTACATGTTTGTAGCATATAAAGATTACATTCATGGGGGGGTTTTATTTGAGTAGAGTCTCACTTTGTAGCCCAGGCTAACCTCAAACTTATGGTGATCCTCTTGCCTTAGCTTCCTGAATTCTGAGATTACAGGAGTGCACCACCATGCTGTGCCTCATTGTGGGGATTTCATACATGCATATTACATGTAACACATCACAATTCTTTTCTCATCCTTTCCATTCCCTACCTTTCTTCTCTCCCTGTTTCTCAGTCCCTTCCCATTTGCAAAGAGCCTCTCTCCTGGCTTCCTATTATCTATTTTTTATTTTGTTTTTTAATCTATAGAGTTTCTCATCTAAGAGAAACCATATGATATTTCAGGTTGTGTCCCTGACTCATTTCACTTAACATTATGGTCTCAAAGTGCATCATTTTCCCACAAATGAGTCAAGTTTATCCTTCTTTATGGCAGGTTAGCACCTTGTTGTTTAAAATAGCTTTCTTTCTTTGTCTCTTTCTTTCTCTCTCTCTCTTTCTTTCATTCTTTCTTTCTTCTTTTAACTTTCTGTCCCTTTATGTTTATTTTCTTTTCAAATTGATTTTATTTTAAAGAGAAAAAATAAAATAAAATTCCAAAACAATAATTAGGAGGTAACAGTGGCATATGAATTGCATATTGTATACATACATATGCATACGTGTACATATATTGTTTCTTTCAGCTTCTCACACTAGTGAGACAATATGATGTTTAAACATGCATGTCTGATTTGTTGCACTTATGAGTATGGTCTCAAGTTGCATCCATTTACCTATAAAAGTTTCCAGTTTGTCCTTCTTTATGGCTCCATAGTACTCCAATGTATAAAAATACCACTTTTTTTTTTTTGTACCAGGGATTGAACTCACAACCTCACGCTTGCTAGGCAGGCACTTAAGCCACTACCACATCTTTTTTATCCATTCCTCAGTTGATGGGCATTTAGGTTGTTTCCAAGATCTGGCTGTTACAAATTATGCTGCTATAAACATGGGTGCACATATATCACTGTGGTATGATGTTTTTAATTTATCTAGGAAGATACCCAGAAGGGGAACAGCTGGGTTGGATGATAGCTCTAGTCCTAGTTTTTTGAGGATTCTCCACACTGATCTCCACAGGGTTGCACCAGTCTACACTCCCATTGACAAAGTAGAAGGTTCTTTTTTCCTGGTGCCCTATCAGCATTTGTTATTATTGGATTTTTAAAATTATAAGCATCCTTTCCATGTGAGGTGGGATCAGCACTGCTTTGATTTGTGCTCCTGTAACGGCTTCCATACTGAACATTTTTTCATGAACCCACTGTACTTCTCCATCTGGAAAGCACCCGCTCATCTCGTGACCCAATGAGTTTTATTTTGGGGGTCTGATTTTCTTAGTTCTTTATCTAGTGTAGATGTTAGTCCTCTGTCTGAGATGTAGCTGGCAATCTTTTCCCCAACTCTCAGGTTGTCTCTCCACTCCATTGGTTGTTTCCTTTGCTGTGCAGAATCTTTATGATTTGATAGGATCCCATTTGCAGCTATTTCTTGTGCAGCTGGGATTCCATTCAGAAAGGCTGACCTGTGCCTGTGTCTTCAAAGTTTTACCTATTTTATCTTTTGGCAGGTTAACTGTTTCTGTTGTAACACTCACATCTTTGGTTCATTTTGAGTTTAGGACATGCTAAGATCTATGGCTCTAGGTTCACTCTTTTGCCTGAGGAGATCCAGCTTTCTCAGAACTCTGTGCTAGAGGACATCTTCCCTCCAGTGAAGTCCTCGGCCCCTTTGTCCAAGATCAGATGGCTGAGCCTTTCTACACCCTCAGTTCTGGCCCATCGAGCCACTTGTCTATTTTTGTGCAAGTACCATGCCGTTTTGATCACTGTACCTTTGCAATGTAACCTAGAATTTTAGAATTTTTTTTTCATTTCTGTGAAGAATGTCACTGGAATTTTGATGGGAATTGCATTGAATCTGCAGATATTGTTTGGTGACATGGACGTATTCTTTCTGCCAGTCCATGAACACGGGACTTCCAGTGTCTTTAACTTCTTTCCCCAGTGTTTGGTAATTTCCACTGTGAAGGTTTTTCACGTCCCCTGATTGGTTGTTGCCCAGGGATCTGAGTTATCTGATTTTGAAGTTACTGTGAATGGCATTGTTTTCCTGACTTCTTCCTCAGCTAGTTCACTATTGGTGTATAGCAGAGCTATTCGTTCTTTGATGCTGATTTGGAAGCAGGAAGATGCACACAGAGGCATCTGTTAGCTGACCCTTGGTGAGAGCCAGGAGGCTTTGCAAGGACGAGGCTGCTCCATGGACCCAGTGCTCCTGGAGGACAACCAGACCCGGTATCCATGTAGGAGCAAAGGAATTGGTGTCCCCAGGCTGATTTTGGGGGCTCCTGCCTTTGACTGAAGGAGAAACGTCACAGCTGGGCGCTGCAGAACCAGAGACCCCAGTTATGGACCTTCCGCACTGACCATTACCCGCCAAAATGCTGGCTGTTTTTTGGGGTGCACTGAAGGCCCGTGTAAGAGGCTGAAACAGCGTCTTCTCCTAAGAGAGTAATTACAGACTCTTGGCAGCTCTGTGTCAGGAAGTGGGGCCAAAAGCAAAAATCAGAGCAGAAGCTTCTCCAACCACCTCTATCTACAAAGGAGCTCTGTCTGGGGTACAGGGACAAAGACTAAATAAATATTTATACTGATTTCTTTTATTTTTAATCAATGATCATTATTTCTTTCTTTCATCTTTTTGAGACAGGGTTTCGCTCTGCAGTTCAAACTGACCTTGAACTTACTTTGTAGCTCAGGCTGGGCTTGGACTCAGCAATCCTCCTGCCTCAGCCTCCCAAGTGCTGGGATTCTAGGTTTGCACTGCCATGCCAGGCTACACTTATTGATTCTTATATTACAAGTGGTTTATTGTCTTCAAGAATTTTTCTTACAGCTAGGAAGATAGCTCAGTGGCACAGTTCCTGCCTGGCAAGCACAAGGTCACAAGTTTGATCCCTGGTACAAAACAAACAAACAAACAAACAAAAAAACAACAACAAAAAAGGAAATTTTCCTCTTTGTAAGTAGTTGAATTTATTAGTATAAACCTTTCCCCCTTCCACGGTACTGGGGACTGACCCAGGACCTTCACACTGAGCTACATTCCCAGCCCCTTTGTAACATTTATCTGTTTAAATTTGACACAGGCTCTAAGTTGCTCAGGCTGGGCTCACACACAGTCATGACATGTTTATGTCACATCCTATGTCTTTTTCTTATAAGGACATTACTCACATTGGATTAGGAACCCCCTGTCTCATTTAACCTCTTAAAGACCCTACCTTCAACCAGACATGATGGTGCACACCTGTAGGGTGAAGCTGAGGCAGGAGGATCCCCTGTTCAAGCCCAGCTCAGGCAATTTAGCAAGTATTTTTGGGGGTCGAACTCATGACCTTGTGCTTGCCAGGCAGGCACTTGTGCTGCTGGCTAAATCCCCAGCCCACGCAATTTAGCAATTTCAAGTGACCTTCTCTACAAAATCCCCAACCGCCAAATACAGTCACATTCTTAACCTGAGGCTACGGCTTCTGGGTAGTATTAGCTGGCGGCGGGAAGGGGCACAATTCAGCCCCCAGGACGGGTTACTTTGGTGAAGGCTGAGCAGCGGGGCACAATTCCTGCTTCTGTGGTTGGAGCCCCCACTCTGTAAACGTTCACCAGGTTACTTCGGTAGATAGCGTCACGCTGCAGCCCACGATCTTCCTGATTTTCTTTCTACTTCCTGCTAAGCAGTTCTCACAAGAGAGGAACTGAGATGTTTGACCGTAATTGTGGAGACGCCGCTTCCCTGCAGTTCTGTTTTTGCTTTGCAAGTTCTGGATCTCTGTTGTCAATGCCCAGGCTGACCTCCAACTTGCAAACGATTCCCCTGCCTCAGCCTCCAGAGTGTTGGGATTACAGATCATCTCCTGCCCCGCCCCTCCCTCCCCTCCCCCTCTGCCTTCCTGACAGGGGATCTCCTATTGACCAGGTTCATTGGAATTCACAGCCATCCTCCTGCCTCAGCCTCCAGAGTAGCCCTGGTCCCAAGGATATCTCACTGGGCCCAGCTGAACCTGTTTGTTAGGGCACCCTAATCTTTTGCACACAGGATACAATTTTCCACAAGAAAAGGGTTCGGTATTCAGAGAAGCGCGGGGAATTACGGGTTTCACAAGCGTGCAGGCTTCCCTCCGGTGTCAGGAGTCCCGGCCCGGCAAACTGGCTGGAGCAGGGCGCCACCTTCCGACGCGGGCACTTAGTGCCCTCGGGCTCCGCGTGGCAGCCCCCGCCTGCCACGGATCGGCTGAGCTCCGCACCCCACGTCTTGGAGCTGGGGACCCCCGGGGGACCCTGAGCACCGCCCTCCACCCCCAGCGGGGCGCCCTGCTGCTGGCCGGACGCACTTTCCCTTCACAGCGCCCCCTTCTTCCTGAGCGCTTCCTTTGCACTTTTTCACCTTTTTCGTTCTTTAATCTTTTTGAGGCAAGGTCTCGCTCTGCAGTTCAGGCTGGTCTTGAGCTCACTTTGTAGCCCAGGCTGGTCTCGAACTCGCAACGATCCTCCTGCCTCAGCCTCCCGAGCGTGCCTTTTCTTTTTTTCTACTTATTTCTGCCCTAAAATACATGGTTTTCTTTCCCACCCCCCAATGGCCCCGACCCTGACAACGCTGCTGGCCCCTACTCCGCCTGGCGACTCTTTCATCTACTGAGATCTGCCCAAAGCTGAGAGGGTAACGCACTGTGTAGCAGTTTAACAATGTGCTTTTTATTAGATTAAAACAATTTTTTCTGTCTGGAATATTGTGGGATTAACTCACTGAACTCTCCTCCGTCAAAATACACCCGGGGCTGCTGGTCCAGAGGATTTAACTCTTCTAATACCGCACAGCTCCTGGGGGTGTGCAGTGTGGACCCCGAATCCCCGCAGATCTCAGGACCTGGGGTTGAGGTTTGGGTGCAGCTGAGTTGAGGCCCTCTAGTGGACAACGGGAGGCATTGCAGGCACGCGGAGCCTGAAGCGCTCTGAAGAGGGTTGGGTGATTTGACCTGGTGGTTTTGGATTCTTTTCTACTGACTCAAATGGGAAAAGGATAGATACATTTCCCTTTCAGAAAAACCACTTTTTATTTTTATTTTTCGTGTGTTGGAAATGTCTAAATAGTCACAACTATTTCCTGATTTTTTGAGTGAGCCCAGGCCTAGGACATGCAGGGTCACCTAGGTGTGCATGGCTTTATGAGTCACCCCGCTATCTCTGCCCCACCCTGCCATCCTCCGAGAGCTCTGGGAGTCCTGTCCTGAGCTAAGCAGGGCAGCATTCTCTAGAGAACACCGTGGCTGAGCGGCTGCGTTGGGTTCAAAGAGGAGGCTGGAGTGAGGGACCTGGCAGGCAGTCCTGGGGGCATGGGATACCCAAAAGCCTCCCCTGTTCCCCAGGCAGATGCGAGGTCTGCAGAGTGCCCTGGGGTGCTGGGAAACTGAGGTCCTGCCAGCACACGCCATCCAGCGTGAACATTTTCACACATCCAGCAAAAAAAATATAGATCGGTAGAAAGCAGAGAAGAAAAAACAGAATTTAAAAACTGTGCTTTGAAGAAAAACTGCAGCTTTAGGATACCAAAGTTACTTAAACCTTTTTCCTTTCCAGGAAACTCATTCACTGTTCCTAGGTGTCTTAGAGATACAATAAGCCTATAAATCCGGTTCTGGGCCTGTGCTTTTCACATGTAAATTACACTTCCTCCCATAGACCTGCACCGTAAAAGAGTCAGCAATCTTGGTGGAATTAGTGGAATTACCTCAACTTCAAATGCATGTAAAGGCTTGCAGTTTTAGCCTGACAAGCGGGTAAGCAACAGATAGTAAGAATGTTACCATGTAGTCTCCTTCTAAAAGTGGCTCACCGATTCCAGGTTCCCAGGTTTTATGGCACTCACATCTCCTTCTGGAGTGGGTTTCCAGGCCTTCTCATCTCAAATAAAAAATTGAATGAAATGAATGAAAAGCAACAGCAAAGTTTATTTGAAAAAGTAAAATTAAAGAATGAGGGAGAAACTGGCTTTGCAGAATATGCTTGGGCCAAGTAAAGAGAGGAAAAAGCAGGCTAACAGTACACCCAGGAGGACGCAGGCTGGGCTGTCACGAGGAAAGGCACGGTAAGTGTGGTCTTTGTGGCACCTATGTCCTTTTATACTATTGAACCTCTAGGACGCCTACGAGAATGTCTACATCTGGGTTCTGAGCGGCTGTGCTGGGGTCCTGCACCTCAGGCTGATGCCAGGTCTGGGGCATCCTATTGAAAACCTGCTCGAGCCCTCATGAGCAGTCCACGTGTGGGGCTTTAGGAACTGTAACTGTTCTGCACATGTGTCTGAGAGCTTGTAATTATCAGGTCATACCTATTTCCTCAGCCTGATTTGCCATACCCTAATCTCCTATCTCAGGAATACACATCCTAGATCACCCATGTTTCAGACATCCCCAAGCCCCATAAGTATATGCAATTCCAGATCATAATGTACCTCTCTCTCGAGGGCCCACACTCTAGTTTGCTCATGGAAGTCTGGAGGAGGATTTCTGGCTCCCTGCTTGAGTGGCTCACATCAAACCCCAAAGGGAAGAGGACACAATCTGTCTTTCTGTCTGTCTGCCTTCCTGCCTGATTGGGGTAAGACCCTTGGGGAAACCCCAGTTAGCCTGTCAGTCCTGCTCAGTTTGAGCAGGAAAAAGATCTTGATCAGCCCTTGTTAGTTAGGGCCACCCTCACAGGAATGGGTGTTGGGATGTTGAACCTCTGAATGCATGATGAATGAATGTGTGAGTGGAACAGATGGGGTAAGCAATAGGCTGCTCCCTCTGTGCACCAAGGCTTGGAAGCACTGGTCCCACCCTACTTGTGGTTCCATGGTGATCAGCATACGGCATAACAGAGGCCTCGCCCCCTCCCTAGTTAAGTCATGCCTGCCTAAATCCATGTGAATGGTGCAGTGAGGTGGGCATCTGAATGGTCTCTCTGTCTGAGGGGCACCCACCCTTTGTCTGTCATTCAAGGGTACACAACAAACACAGTAGGAAGTCAGAGATGGGAACTAATTAGTGAAAACTGAAAAGTCCCTGACTGCAGGAAAAAAGGCTTTTATGGAGTAAAAAATGAAACCAAACTTTCCCCTGCATTTCAAAGAAAAAAAAAAGAGGCCCATTCTTCCTAGAATTCTGTGTTGCCAGCTTTGTTGGCCACCATAGTTGCTGCCAACACCTACACCTTCACTCCCTACTCCCAACTCATCTATTTCCAGCCAGCTGAACTGGTTTCAGCTAGCCATGGACTAGAAGCCATTTGACCTTAGAAGCCCTCCCTCCAGAGCCTTTTGCTTACATACCTATGCTGGTCAGATGAGGTCATCTAATGCCCACCTGAGATAACCATGGCAACTGCTTCTGAGCTCCACATTTTGACTGAGGAAATCTGAACTGTCAGCCCTGATGAATGAGTTGCCATGGCCTTTTCAAAGTTCACCTCACCTCGAAACAACCCAGTGGAGCATTTCTCCAAGACATCAAAAAGTGGGGCAAAAAGCCCATCAACTATTGTTACCCAGTGTCTCAGTTACGTTTCTCTCATTGCTGGGACAAAATACCTAACACCCAAAATGAAGGAAGGAAAGGTTTATTTAGCTCACTGTTTGTGGAGATTTCAGTGCACAATCAGCTGGCACTGGGGCAAGACTTCAAGGCATCAGCCAAAGCAAAACAGGGGAAGAGCAGGCCTCTTCTCCTCCCTTATATTGTACACAGGGCCCCCCATCTGCAGGGCAGGTGTAGCTCTCACAGAATCTCCCTGCCCTCCTTTGCACAATGTGAGGATATTTACAAAGTGAGGACCCTGGCTCCCTGCTGAGTCTCTCAGTTAAACTTCTCAACTTCTTAAGTTGACACAATGTACCAAACATAACACCCAGAAACCTGGTTTAAAAGAAAGCACAGGAAGCACACCTAGGCATCCAGCCACACTTCAGCCTGGTAGACTGTTAATCACCTCTCCTGCCTGTAAAACCAGTTCAGGATCTCTGAGCTGTCAATGCTGCTGCCAATGCCATCTGTATATGTTGCTTTAGTCTTTTGCCACACACAGCCTGCTGGTGCACCTGCCTGGACTTAAAGGATGCCTTCTTCTGCCTTTGACTGGCTCCTGTCAGTCAGCCTCTCTTCACCTTTAAATGAAGAGATCTCAGTTTGGGCTCAACTGACTTGGACTCCCAGAGGTTCAAAAACTTGCTTCTTTAAAAAAAAGCACTTCTGGTTAATGATATCCAAGATGCCTGCTGGAAAGACACAAAAGCTCTGCTACAATATCTGGCAGAAACTGGTGACAAGAAAGCAACCCCACAAATTTCTTAGAGCTGCTGGCTTCTACAGAATCTGGATCCTTGTGTTCACAAGGACAATGAGGTTTACTCAGAGCGTCGGTCCCTGGGAATGCCCAGTGGCCTACCTGTGCAAACGCTTGGATCTAGTCCCAAACGGCTGCTTCTCATCCCAGCCTCCGTGCTTTAGCAGCCACTGTCCTTCTCATCAGAAGGCTGACAAGCTCCCCAGAGGCTGAGACCTAATTGTCCAGGTGCTGCCTGCTGGGCTGAACCTCCCTTGCCTAGCACTGACTGATGAACTGTTCTCAAGCCAAATGAACCTTGTTTATGGGTGGAGGTGGCTCTGTTAGGAAAGGAGTCTGAGAGGCTGGACATGCGGTGGTCACCTTGGACAAATCTATTTTGGCCAAAACTCTGCCGCAGGGATGGTCTGCATAGCAACCTGCTTCCTGCTGCTGTTTGGAAACCTGCCACCAATGACACAAAATAATTTGTTCCAGAGGCCTAAGCCCCCTCCAGGGATCGGATTCACTAAAGCATCAACCCCAGCCACCAAACCTGCCCCACAGTAAGTTCTGTATTTCAAGTCACTGCACTGGCAGCCACACGCCTGCAGCCAGCTTAGCCCTCAGCATCTATGTCACCAACCTCAACTTCCCATACCCTATCCATACTGAGAAGACAACAAAAGTCTGTAGGGTCCTGCGGTAGAAAAAACCAGTCCTAGTTATGGCCCACCCTTCGTCATTGGCAGTGACAATAGGCCTACAATTTGTAGCAGAGATAAACTCAAAAACTAGATTTAGGGCTGGAGATTTTAGCTTAGTGGCATAAGCACCTGCCTGGCAAGCATGAGATTGCAAGTTTGATCCCTGGTACCAAAAAACCAAACCAAACCAAACCAAACTACATTAAATAAAAACTACATACAGCTTACAAACCACAAAGCTCTAGAAAAGTTAAAAAACAGCTTGTAACTCACACACATATAACCCAGGTGCCAAATTTCAGAAATTCAGCCTTAGATCTGCTGGAAAATTAACAGGACCGCTCACCCTGAAGAGATAACACACTCAAAGCCCTGCACTGGTCACTCTGGATGCTGACTGGTCCATGCACGGGTGAAGTCTGAGGCCATCATTCACATTGCTCTATACCTATTTGCCTTGCATTTTGGGTCTTTTCAGGCTGCTTGCTGCAGTCCTTGCTTCCCCGCCCACACACTAGCTGAGAGTTTTGCCCTAAACTCTATGGATGGTTACCTCAAGAAAATAGAACAATCAAACACTTGACCAAGATTTATGAGTGTCCAAGGCACATTAGATACTCTCCCAGGCCAGATGAACTCTCTCACTACCTTGCCAAAGTAATGTTACAGAACAGACAGACCTAAATTATGTCTCTTTCTAAAAACAATTTAGGAAAAACCTCTGTAATAAGACAATCTTGGGAAGCTTGGTGAGGGCCCACCCTAGGGTTACTGACAACCCTAATGTTACTGCTTCTACCTTGTCTCCGAAGGTCGCGCTAAGATTTGCTGTAAAAGATGGGGGAGATGTAACAGAAAATAGCTCCCCCTTTCATTCCAACCAGTACACTTCAGTTCCTCACTTGCCCAGGTAACAGTCCTTGTTTCTGTTCTAGTTCCAGTAGCTCCTGTCTCTTAGAAATGGCTGGTCACTATGATGCACATTGTATAAACCACTCCCCAGTTGACAAGCCATTCTGCTTCCCTGTACTTGCTCGCTTATCCCTTATAAGCCCAAGACCATTAGAGATCATGGCCTGGTATTCTGGGAATGAGCCTGATCAGTGCCTGTTGGTGTAAACAAATCTACCTCCAAATCTTAGGTGTCACTTTGGTGTTTCTGCTTGCTGTTAAGACTCTGATATGTCCCTTTCAAGGTCAAATGTTTAACCATGAGGGTTTTTTTTTTGAAATTTAAAGAAAAATTTATTGAAGATCTGAAAGACAATTCCTAAAAGATTGACTTTTCTAGAAAACTGCAGCTATGCAATGCATTGTGTCTATCATGTTAAAATGTGCATTAGACACAAATACAAAAACCACGAAACAATTCATCATCCTTCAACAATTTGAGCAAAGATAAAACGCCTAAGGAACAACATGGATGACTTGCAAAGGATGGGCTCGTTAAGAACCATTAAAAAAAAAGAGCACAAATGCATGAGTGTGTTCAGTTATATACACTGAATTGGACCTTTGGCACTAGGAATCAGAGCATTTTGTCATATAGCATTTAACACGTATTATAAAAGTGTGTAGTGTCACCAGCATTCAAAAGTAGCTTTGTCAACTAAGCAATAAAATACTCTACACCATCTCTCTGTTGTCCATCACTGAATACACTGGTAGCAACTTTGAAATGAAAAAAAAAAAAGGAGCTATAACCCCTTTTATTTTCTGCTTAAAAATCAAACAAAACAAACATCAACATCTTCAAAGTACATCATTTGTATAAGAGAAAGACTAGGAACAAAACCGCGTGGACAGAGATCCAGACGTGGGTGCCTCACACTGCTTTCTGATGGTACTTGGGGGAGGCCACTTCATAATCACTGGCACTAAACAAAGTTGCTGAATTCTTCGCCAGGTATTTGAGGAAATCGTGAAGATAATTCAGTAACAAAGTAAGGCTTTTTGATCCGGCCTGCGGACCAATGCGTGGGTTTTCCCCTAGAGGAAGGAAAACGGGGCGGGGGCAGGGTGAAGAGAGAGAGACGGAGGCAAGTTGAAGTTTTCCAATCAAACCTCGTTTATTGAGGAAGTGTCCCTGGCTTATAAAGAAGCGGGGGCAGGAAGTTACGGATGGGTCACTGTCATTTCCTGGGTGGGG
>PVLA01016871.1:0-19283 GCA_004027455.1 Hydrochoerus hydrochaeris
AGATGGATGGACTGTGCAAGGTTTAAATTGTGAGAGTTCTCCTAACACAGCTTCTCCAGCTTCAACTGACCACCCATGCCATGCAACAACTAAACAAAAGGGAGAAATATATTGGGAGCTATTGAAACTGGAAGTTAATACAGGTGCAGGGCTGCATATGGGCAGGGAATGAATGACCTGAGAACAAAGAGAAGCCTCAAAGATGAGGTCACAGAGGAGGACACCTGGCTCCCATTTCAATTAACTAAATAAAGACTGTAGCTAAAAGCATTTCACTCCTGCAGTGAAATGCAGCATGGACACCTTATCATAAGATCATTTTCCTAAATTAAACATAATTTGTTACTTGTCAAAATTCTTGAACCACTCTCAAGTTCTGTCAGCTTTCTGCATTGTTTGAAAAATAATAATAAATACTGGCTTCCCAGAGGCATTCCTTTTCTCAGCCCACTCTCAGAATATTGAACTCTGCAGAAGGGTTCATCATCCCAGAGCCCTAAAATCTTATGATTTATTTCATTTGTTTAAGCCTTTCCTGTATACTTGTTCAGGAGATTGGTGATCTAGGCCAGGTCCCCTACACATTTATTCATTCTTCCTTTCAACATGTACACATGAAGCAATAATTGGATGTCAGATATTATGGTAAGGCAGGACCCTGGCCTTCTTTGGTGAAAGAAGAGAAAAACAAGAAAATAGGGAAACAAATTAATTTCATCTCTAACTGCCTTGTTTTTTAGGTTATGTAATAACTTGATGATTATATTTCTAAGAAGTAGCTCTCTCATAAGCAGGGATAAGAGTTTGTAATGAAATCTAAAAGTGCAAAGGAAAGCATGAGGGGCAAAATGGGTGTTTCTTTGGGATAGCATTATCAGAAGGTGTGAAATGTAGTAAAGGAAGAGGGAAGGATACAGAGGGAAGAAATGGTCATGGTATGATCTTTCCAGGATGAACACAATCGGGAATTATTCTATATGATTCTCTTGGTTCTCAAACTTTGGACATGCTTAATCTTGCTATCCATTTCCTAAACTGTACAATTTGATGGTCACTAAGACCATTCTGAGGATGAATGTACAATGTAAAGTGTCAGTGCATAACAAGCACTCAATATGTATTAGTTATCCTTATTATAGTCAGGTTCCTTAGTAGTAGAATCTCACCTGTCATCTCACCCACCAAACTCAACTCTCAGTTTTGGAGATTTCAAGATCTTACTTTCTCTTGAAACAATGTGAATGATGTTTTAAAACAAAAATTTAACTGATGATGATGATGATGGCAGCAATGGAAATCAAACACAGAGCCACACACATATCAGGCAATTGCTGTACCACTGAGCTACAGCCTAGGTTATCTTATTTCTATTGTATGTTATTTCATGAAATGAACTTTTACAAGTGTGGTTTCCAGAGTTAGTTTAGTTTGACCTTTTAATGCATCATGCATTCCCAGGAGCCAGCCCAGGAGAAGGACCTTTAGCTGCCATGTGTTTGCATCTGTCCTTGGGGAATCCTGGGCTCTGGCATGGTGATCCATCCCCATTGTATGAGTGCGGGCAGCACAGGTGACAGGAAACAGTGGGTATGTGTATCTTGTGTTTCATGTCAGCAATGTATCTGACATGGCCAGGGAAAATACAATTTTCGTAATTGTTTTTTCTATCAACCTGACTTAGGAGAATTTAAAAACTTTTTTTGTACTCCCTTTCATATTTTTTATTGATACATTTCAGATATACGTAATGATCACATTCAACACAGGGAATTTATAGCTGTACCTGATATATCTCTTGCTTCTTTCCCCCATTTCTCTCCTCACCCTTCAACCTCATTTATAAAAGCTTATTTCCACATTTTCCTTCCATTCTGTTCCTTTTTTTCTTGTCCCTTCTACACTTCCTTCTCCCTTGTTCATCTTTTCATTTGAACATTTTCTTCTATTTTCCAATATCTATTGTTCATTTTGGTCTTTACTTAGTTTCTCAAACCAGAGAAACCACGTGATATTTCAACATACATATCTGATTTATTTCACTTAAGAGTATGATCTTAAGGTGCATCTATTTAACTGGAACTCTCTCAAGATTATCTTTCTTTGTGGTAGAGTAGTACTGTAATGGATAAAAAAAACTACGTCTTCTTTATCTATTCATTGGTTAGTTGGCTTCTGAGCTGTTTCCAACATTTAACTATTACAAACTGGGCCACTATAAACATGGGTGTGCATATGCAATGATATTTTTCATTCTTTTGGAAATATACCAAGAAATGAAATAGTTGCATCAAATAAAATGTCTAGTTTTAGTTTTCTGAAGAATCTCCACACTGATTTCCCCAGAGGTCGCGCCAGTCTGCACTAGCACCCACACTGGAGAAGGGTTATTTTTCCTCCCACAGCTCTGCCAATACCTATTATGGATTTTCTGGAGGCAGCCATTCTTCCTGGAGTGAGATGGAATCTTGGTGTTGTTTTAATTTGTGTCTCTTTAGTGACTGGTGATGTTAAACATTCTTTTCATATATTTATCTGTCATTTTTACTTCTTCATCTGAGAGGTGTCTATTCATTTCAAATGCCCATTTTTTGATTGAGTCTTTAGATCTGAGGGGTCTTATTTTTTGAATTCTTTATATATTCTAGATAGTACTCCTTTGAGGAAAAGCTGGAAAAAATTTTTTGCACTCTGTGTATTGTCTCTTCACTCTATTGGTGGTTTCCTTTGCTGTGTAAAAGTTTTTACTAAGATGAGATCCCCATTATTGATTCTTTGTGATATTTCCTGTGCATACAGGGTTTTGTTCATACAGTCATTGCCTATACCAGTGTCTTCAAGAGCTCTACCTATGTTCTTTTCCAGAAGGTTTATTGTTTCTGTTTTAATATTTAGATATTTCAGCAATTTCTATTTTAGTTTAGTGAATGATGAGAGATATGTCTAATTTTAACCTTCAGCATATAGAAAGCCAGTTTTTCCCACACTATTTATTCAAGAGGCTATCTTTCTTCCAGTGAGGATGTTTGGTGCCATGCATGGTGGGACACTCCTGTAATCTCAGCACTCAGGAGGCTGAGGCAGGAGGATCATGGCAAGTTTGAGACCAGGCTGGGCTACAAGGTGAACCCAAGGCCAGCCTGGACTATATTGTGAGACCCTGTCTCAAAAAGACAAAAAAAAAAGATATTTGGTTACATTGTCAAAGATAAGGTGATTGAGTATGTTTGGAGTTTTTTCTGCATCTTCTAATCTGTTCCATAGATACTCAAGTCTGGTTTCTTTGCCAACACCATTTGGCTTTTAAAATAGTAGCTCTTTAGTATAATTTGAAGTCAGGGATTGTGATAACCACTGTCTTGGCTTTGTTGCCATAAATTTTTTTTTTTTTTGCTATTCTCATTCTAAATGAATTGTAGGGTTGTTTTCTCTAGTTCTGTAAGATATGCTATTTTCTGTGATATTTGTATTTTGATCAGAAGTGCATTAAATCTGTATAAGAATTTTTGATTTCTAATCATTTTCACTGTATTATTTTCTCCTACCCAGGAACAAGGGATATCATTCCCTTTTCTAACATCCCCTTTGATCTTCTTGTTTAGAATACTGTAGTTTTCAGTGTAAAGGTCTTTTACTTCCTAAATTGATTCCTAGATATTTCAATTTTTTGGATGCCACTGTGAAAGGTGTTGATTCCTAAATTTCTGTTTCAATGATTTTATTATTTGTATACACAGATGCTATTGTATACAGTATTATTTGTATACACAGATGCTATTGTATACAGTAGCATTAGATCTTTGTTATGGTTTGTGTCTAGATGTCTCCCTAAATCCTCATGCAGTCATGGGGTTTTTTCAGAGATGTCTCTGTTTAGAGTGTGTGATGCTGAATTAAGTGTGTGTGGTGTGGTTAGTAAATCACTCCACTGTTTGGTTTGGCATAGTTCTGGCTAGAATTAAGGATGTAAGTCTACACCTGCTCTAGGGAGTGTAGCCCACATACAATATAAGAGACCAAAATAATCTTGAGTCCTCTTCTTTGCTGCCTTTGCTGTCTTCTGCCACAATGGGCTGTTGCTCCTCTGCTGTGTGCCACCTTGTCTTGGAGCCAGATGATTATGGACAGAAACCTCTGCAGTCTGTGAGCTAAGTAAACATTTTCCCATTTAATTTTCAATGTCAGGTATTCTGTCACAGGAATGACAAAAAGAGAGACTAAGACCATCTCCTCTAAATTTCTTGTAGAATTTAGCGGTGAATCATTAAGCATTTGGGTTTTTCTTTTTTTGGTAGGTTTTTAATTGCATCTTCAGTTTCATTGATTGATATTGGTTTATTTAGAACTTTAATGTCTTCTTGATTTAGCTTTGGTAATTCATATGTATCTAGGAATTTGTCCACTTGTTCTGTGTTTTCCATCTTGTTAATGTAGAGGTTCTTGACAGTAGATATTGATCATCTGAATTTCTGCAGGATCTGTTGTGATTTCCCCCTTTTAATTCTTTATTGCATGGATTTGAGTCTTTTATTTTCTTTTTCTGATAAGCTTGGTGAAGGGGTATCTAATTTTTTTAATCTTTTAAAGAGCCAACTATTCAATTCATTGATTCTTTGTATTGATTTCTTAGTGTCAGTTGCATTAATTTCTGCCCCATCTTTATAATTTCCTATCTTGTATGAACTTTGGGCTTGACTTGCTCTTCTTTTTCTACAAAATTGAGGTTTAATGTCAAATTGTTCATGTGAGCTCATTCTGTTTTTCTTATATGGGAGTTCAGCACTATAAATTTCCTTTGTAGGACTGCTTTCATTGTATCCCGTAAGTTCTGGTGTATTCTGTTGGCATTATCATTTAGTTATAGAAACTGTCTATTTTCTTTTTTAATTTCATCTATAACCTTTTTTTTTCAGGAGGATTAATTTTCCTGTCATTATGTAGTTTTTGTGGTTTCTTTTGCCATTGTTTTCCATTTTCACTGTGTCTTGGTCTAATAATATGAATGTGATAATTTTAATTCCATTTCATTTATTTAAGCACGTTCTAGGAGCTAATATGTAGTATACTTTGGAGAAAATCATATGTGCAACTGAGAAACATGCGTATTCTGCTCTGGAGTGGAACGTTCTATAGAAATCTATTAAATCTATTTATTTAAAAATCTTCCTCAGTGCTGATATTTCTTTGTTGATTTCTTTTCTCTAGCTCTGTACAAAACAAGCCAACAGTAAATCTAAAATTTCTACCATGATATGTCTTGTGATCTTTGAAATATCTGCTCCTGCCATTGGATTTAACATAATCAAACAAAACAAAGGAAAATAAAACCCAACCTAACAAAACAACGGAAATGATATAGGACTTCAAAACAAGAAGCAGATCCCTCCCTAGATATCACACTGTGTACTGCCGTCCTCTGAACCTGTGATCCAGACCACTGGCCCTAGATCTGCAATGTCAGGGAAACACTATAGCACCACAGGCATCCAGTTGCATTTCACCTCCATAGCTGCCATCACAGCCTGTGTTTCTCCTGATAAGCCAGTTGCTTATTAGTGGGGGTGGGGTTGGTATTTCTTGTTTCCAGCCTACCAGGTCTTTCATTATGGTCACCATCTCTAGTTATCTAAGAAGTTATTTCGGATGTGATTTTTTTCTAAAGCCTCATTTATCTGCTTTGTTACTTTTGCTATTACTACTTCAGAGAGTCTGGATGGGTTTCTTTCAAATTGTTCTACCTCATTGCTCACTGGGTTTACCACTGTCAAAGTGGAAGTCTGAGTCTGAATCTTGCTTAAATATTTTCTCATTGTCATACTTTCAATCAGATATTATGGTACATTATAAATATACATAATGATCACTTTCATCATAGAGAATTTGTACCTGTATGTGATATAACTTGATTCTGGTTTTTTTGTTTTTGTTTTTTTTCTTGACTTTTGAGACAGGGTCTCTCTATGCAGTTCAGGCAGGCCTTGGGCTCACTTTGTAGCCCAGGCTAGTCTTGAACTCGCAACGATCCTCCTGCCTCAGCCTCCCGAGTGGAGTGCTGGGATTACAGACATGAGCCACCACGCCCGGCTATAACTTGATTCTTTTCCTGCTCTCCTACTCTACTTTCAATACCTCCTCCCTTCTTCATTTACAAAACATTTTTCCAATCTTTTCCTTCTTTTTTATTTAAAAATTATTTTCCTCCTTTTCTTTTCCCCTTCTATCTCCCTTGTTTACCTCCACATTGAAATATTTTCTTCCTGTTTCACAATACCTATTATATATTTTGGTTTTTACATTTTTGATTTCTCACACCAGAGAAACAATGCAGTATTTAAATATGTGTGTCTGATTCACTTCACTTAAAAGTATGGTCAGGCAGGGAATTTAGCTTAGTGCCACAGCACTGGCCTGGCAAGTGCAAGGTCCTGAGTTCAATTGCTGGTATGAGAGAAAGAAAAGAAAGAAAGAAAGAAAAAAAGAAAGAAAGAAAGAAAGAAAGAAAGAGGGAGGGAGGGAGGGAGGGAGGGAGGAAGGAAGGAAGGAAGGAAGGAAGGAAGGAAGGAAGGAAGGAAGAAAGAAAAAGAAAGAAAGAAAGAAAGAAAGAAAGAAAGAAAGAAAGAAAGAAAGAAAGAAAGAAAGAGGGAGGAGGGAGGGAAGGAAGGGAGTATGGTCTAGAGATTTTCTTGTTTTCTATTTTTTTTGTTTAATTTTTGGGTTGAGCCATTTGTGCACTGCAGGGGAAGAGAACAAGCCACCAAGAAGCAAGCCTTCCCTGTAAATTAGAACCACGTGTAGGCTGCTGAGGGGACAGCTAGACACCAGCCTTTTTCCATGAGTCAGTACCATTTGGCGACAGTGTGGAGAAAGAACAAGAAGTCACCAAGAAGCAAGCCCTCACTGTAAAACAGCACCTGCTCGGGCTGCTGGGGGAGACCCAGGTGCCAGCCCCTTCCAGCATGCCAGCTGGCAAGCAAGAAGAGACAATCCACACCCTTCTGCTATAAACAGCAAGCTGATCCAGAGAAACACAGGCTTTAAAGATAGCTATGAAGCTAAAATGCAATTTAGTGCTTGTAGTGTTTAGCATTTCACTGAATTGCAGGTCTAAAGCCCGTAGTCTGATGGTCTATTCAGAAGATGCGGTATGCGTCACAGCATTTGTGAGGGATCTCCTATTGAAGGTGATAGCCACTCTTAATTCCCTACTGTCTTGAAGTCCTCTATCATTTTCTTTTTTATTTTTCAAAACCAAGAATGAAAACATTGGACTTCAAAACAAAATGAGAGGAAATCAGCAATGGCTACTATGATGTCTTGTTTTCTTCAATATAGCTGTTCATACCATCACACATAATAAAATCAATTCTTGTAAACTCTCTAGAAGTTCTAGGCATATATAAGCCTATACATGTACAACTATCCTTTTTGTATTAGAGGTAAAAACAAAATAAAGCAAAACAAAGTATAAAAAAACAAGAAACAAGCATCAAATAAATAAACAAAGAGCCCAAAATAATAACAATGCAGACTTTCAAAACAAGGTGGTAGGAACACAACAAATTTTGCTGTTTTGAATAGTTATCTTCATAAGCCTTACTCAAATTGCCAGACATAGTTATGCAAAATTGATATAATCCTACGGATGTTAACTGTTTTGTTCCAACAACTAATAGAATTAGTACTACATCCTCTTAGTAATCTTAAGTGTATATATACAAATTTATATCTTATTTCTTTTCTCTTCCTTCTTTTTCTTTTTCCCTGAGTTATTTTTTACACTTTGAGAAGTTTCTTAAGCTTTCACAATATTTTTTGAAGATTTTGTATCTCATGTACTCTTACCATTTCTTACACTAGGAAAACAATGCAGTATTCACACATGTGAGTTTGATTTATTTCACTTATGAGTATGATCTCAAGTTTCATCCATTTACATAAAAAAGCCTCAATTTGGCCCTATTTTATAGCTAACCAGTATTCCATGGGACAAAAACACTACATCTTTTTTACCCATTCTTCAGTTGATGGACATTTAGGTTGTTTTCAAGAGTTAGCTATTACAAATTGTTATGCTATAAACATGAATGTATATATATATCACTGTGATATGATGTTTTCAGTTCTTCTGAGAATATGCCCAGAAGTATATTTGCTGGGTCAAATGAGACCTCAAATCCCACCTTTTTTGAGGAATCTCCACACTGATTTCCACAGTGGTCCCACCCACAGTGCAGAACAGTTCCTCTTTCCTCACAGCATTTGTTACTGATGGTTTTCTTGATCCTGACTATTCTTTCTGGGGTGAGATGGAATCTTAGGGTTGTTTTAATTTGCACTTCTCTAAGGACAAATGATGTTGAACATGTTTTCATCTATTTATTTACCATTTGTATTTCTTCATCTGAGAAATGTGTATTCATCTTAGATGACCATTTTTGGATTGGGTATTTGAATTTTGGGGGCCTGATTTTTTTCTTTAACTTTTTATATGTTCTAGATATAATTTATTTGTCTGAGAGAGTTGACTAGGATTTTTTTTCCCAATTCATAGGTTTTCTTTTCACTCTGTTGGAGATTTCATTTGACATGCAAAAACTGTCTAATAATACAAGATTCTAGTAGTTGATTCTGGGAAGTATTTCCTGTGCAGTTTGATTCTTGTTCAGGAATTCTCTCCAACCCTTAATGTCATCAAGTTTTTTACCTACTTTGTCTTCTGGCAGATATAGTTTTTCTGTTTTAATATTTAGCTCTTTAATCCATTTTGACTTTTGTTTAGTGCCTGGTGATAGGCATTGATCTAGTTTTAGTTTTTGGCATATGGATAGCCACTTCTTCCAGTATGACTTACTAAAGAGGTTATCTTTATTCCAGTGAATGTGTTTGGTCCCTTTGTCAAAGATGAGGTGGCTGAGTGTGTTTGTAGTTTTGGTTGTATCTTTTAGTCTATCCCATTGACCTTTAGGTCTGGCTAGTTGTGGTTGTATCTTTTAATCTATTCCATTGACCTTTAGGTCTGGCTGATTTTATCACAGTAGCTTTGTAGTAACTTTGAGTCAGTAATTGTGATACCTCCCGCCTTTCCTTTGTTGCCCAAAATTGCCATTGCTATTCTAGGTCTCTTGTGGTTCCAGATGAATTTTAGGAACAATTTCTCTAGTTCTGCAAGGTATACTAATCTTACTTTGATTGGAATAGCATTAAATCTGTATAACAATTTTGGAAGAATGGCCATTTTCACAATATTTTTTCTTCCTGTCTCTGAAAAAGGAATGTCTCCATTTTCTGAGATCTTCTTTGATTTCTATTTTCAGAGTACTATAATTTTCAATGAATAGGACTTTTACTTTTGTTAGAATGATTCCTAAGTATTTCATTTTTTTGGATGCTATCATGAAGTATGTGGTTTCTCTCATTTCTATCTCATTGAGTTTGTTGTTTGTGTACAGGAATGTTATTGATTTCTGAGTACTGACTTTGTGTGCAGGTACATTACTGAATTTCATTATTACATCTAGAAGTCTTTCAATGTAGTTTTGGGGGTCTTCTATGTCGAGTAAATTCCTCCTTTTTAATCTTATTCTTTTTTCTCTCTCTTTTGTCTAATTGCTTTGGCAAATATTTCCAGCACTATATTGAATAGGAGTGATGATAGTGAACAGCTTTGCCTTATTCCTGATTTTAGAGTGAAAGATTTCAGTTTTTGACCATTTAATATGTTGCTGGCTGTTGGTTTGTCAAAGTTGGCTGTTACCAGATTGAGGTAGAGACCATCTACTCTGATTTTCCATAGTCTTTTTATCATGGATGAATGTTAGAGTTTATGAAAAGCTTTTCTTGCATCTACTGAAGTGATCATGTGATTCTTATCTTGGGCTCCATTGATGTGTTGCATTATGCTTATTGACTTGCTTATGTTGAATGATCCCTTCATTGCTGGGACGAATTCCACTTAGTCACGGTGTACAATCTTCTTGATGACTTGCTGAATTCTGTTTGCTGGTATTGTACTGAGGATTTTTGCATCTATGTTCAATAGGGAGATTGGCTTGTAGTTCTGTTTTTTGGTTGGGTCTTTCTCTGTTTTGATATTATGGTAATGCTTACTTCCAGGAATGAGTTAATGAGAATTGTTTCCCTTTCAATGTCATTGATGAGTTTGAGGAGTGTTGAAATTAAGTCTTCTTTGAATTTCTTGTAGAATTCAGGTGTGAATCCTTCAGGACCTGGGCTTTTCTTAGGTAGTAATGTTCTAATTACATTTTATCATTAATTGAATTTGGATTATTCAGAAATTTTACATCTTCTCAATTCAGCTTTGGTAATTCATATGGTTCTAGGAATCTGTCCATTTTTTCCAAGTTTTCAAACCTATGAGAGTAAAGGTTTTACAAGTAGGGACTGATGTTCTGTATTTCCACAGGATCAGTAGTGATTTCACCTCTTTCATTCCTCATTACATGAATTTGACTTTTTCCTTTATTTTTTTAAATAAGATTGGCTAGTGGCTGATCAATTTTATTTATTCTTTAAAAGAACAAAATCTTTGATTCATTAATTATTTGTATTGTTTTCTTAGCCTTTATTGTGTTGATTTGAGATCTGATCTGTATAATTTCCTCTCTTCTTTTGACTTTGGGCTTGACTTGCTCTCCTTTTCTAGATGTTTGAGGTGTAGCATCAGGTTGTTTATTTGTGTCTGTTCTGTTTTTCTGATGTGGGAATTCACTGCAATAAATTTTTCTGAGGACCGGTTTCATTGAATCCCATAGGTTCCAGAAAGTTGTGTTTTTATTTTCATTTATTTGTTCTGTGACCCACTCATTTTTAAGGAGTGTATTGCTTAATTTCCATATGTTTATGTAGTTTTTGCAGTTTCTTTTCTCATTAATTTTCAGTTTTATAGCACTATGATCAGATGAAATGTGTGGGATAATTTCAATTGTTTTGCATTTAATTAGGCATATTCTCTGGGCTAGTATGTGGTCTACTTTAGAGAATATCCCATGTTAAGCTGACAGGAATGTACCTTCTGTTTTTGTTGGGTGTAACACTCTGTACAAATCTATTAAGTCCATTTGTTCACAAGTTTGATTACACTCTTTTTTTTTCTTTGCTGATATTCTGCCTCATTGATCTTTCTTTTTGGTCAATGGAGTGTTAGTGCCTCTCATAATAATTGTTGTATTGCTTATTTGATTTTTCATTTCTATTAATATTTGTTTTATGTAGCTAGGTGTTCCCATATTTGGTGCATATATATTTAAGACTGTTAATTCTTCCTCTTGAATTTTTCCCCTGACCACTATATAGTGACCTTCTTTATCTCTTTTGATCATTCTTGGTTTGAAGTTCACATTGTCTGCAAAACAGAGTAGCTATTCCTGCTTTTTTGTGAGGGGTTCCTGTTACATGAAGTATTGCTTTCCATCTTTTGACTTTCAGCCAATTAATTTCCTTTTCTATTAGATGGATTTCTTGTATGCAGCATATAGTTGGATGAGTGTTTCTTGATCCATTCTGCCAGTCTGTTTCTGTTATTTGGTGAATTGAAGCCATTTACATTAATGGTTATAAATGATATACATTGGCTTATTTTTGTCATGTTATTTTTCTGCTGTTGGTTTTTACCTTTCCCCTCTGTTTAATTGTTTACTCTGCTTGGTGTTTTCTTTCTGTTGGCGTTCTTGAAGTCATAGTGATTTTTATGTCTATCTAGACTACCTTTCAGTATTCTTTGCAGGGTTGGTTTGGTGGACATGAAGTTCTTCAGGTGTTCTTTATCATGGAAGTATCTTATGTCTCCATTGATTTTGAAAGACAGTTTTGCCGGGTACATCAATCTGAGATGGAAGTCGTTTTCCTTTAGGATTTCAAATACTTCATTCAATGCTTTTCTTGATTTCATTGTTTGTGTTAAGAAGTTTGCTGGGATTCTGATAGGCTTTCCTTTATAGTTGATTTGGTTTTTTTCTCTAACAGTTTTTAATATTCTGTTCTTATGTGGAAGTTCTGAGATGTTGATTATTATATGTCTTGGTATAAATTTATTTTGGTTACAGCTAATTGGAGTTGATATGCTTCATTTATCTGCATGTCAGTTTCCTTTCCCATGTTTGGAAAATTTTCAGCTATCATTTCTGTGAATAATCTTATGATATCATTTATTTTGTCACCTTTTTCATTTCATTTCATTAATCTTATGTTGTTTTTCTTTGTATCATCTTGCAAATGTTAATTGTTATTTTCTGATTCCTTGTTATTTTTCAGAGATCTTTCCTTTCCTGTTCATTAGCTGCAATCTTGTCTTTGAGGTCTGAAAGTCTATCTTGACATTCTTTGAGGCAGTTTTGCCAGCTTTGATGGAATTTTTGATTTCCTGGTTATCTCTTTGAATCTCTTTCATGTATTCTAGTTTTTTCTTACTTTGTTCCTTCAAAGTTTCAATCATTTTGCTGTGTTCCTCTATTTTTTAACTATGTATTCTTTATATATCTTCAGCATTTCTTTCTTTACATTTATAATTTGTTCTTTTATCTGGGAAATTATTTCTGATCTGAGTTCTTCTATAGCTTCAATGAACTGCTTCTTTATTTTCTATCATTTTAGAAGTTTCAGATGTATGGCTTACATTTTCTTCTATGTCCACATTTCCTAGGCTTGTTTGGGATGGGCTGGAGGTTTGTGATTGCATTTTGCTCTTTTGTTTTGACATTTTCTTGTATTCCCCTGGGGAAGTTCAGTGCAAAGTCTCAGTTGTTTCTTTTATTGAGGATGGCTGTCTGTACTGCAGGGATTTTCTCTAGTTGAAGTCATTGGGCAGGGCCCAAGAGGTTCAGAGTGGCGTACTAAGGCTGAATGGTTTGTGGAATATACTGGGAAAGCCTTCAGCTCATCCTACATGGAACACCAAAGCTCTATAGCTTTTTGGGGTCTCTTGGTGGTGCCCTCCCAGGTTCTGAGCAGCATACCAATGCTACATAGCTAGGTGGATTGCACTGTGGAGGACTCAGCTCATGCCACTCAATACACAGTGGCTCCTTGCTACCTGGGGTTCACTTGGTCCCACCAGTCCAAACAGGACTGGAATGATGACTCAAAGGTCTTGACTGTTTGAGGATGTTGAGTGGGGCCCTACCAGGTTCTGAGCAAAGTCCCATGGCTGCACAACTAGATACAATTCACTGTGGAGGTCTTCAGCCCACATGTGGTGACTCTAAGCTACCTGGAGATCACTGGGCAGGGACCCAGTACTGTATCATTTTCATTGTTTTGTTGGGTTGGGCTTTATTCATTTATTTATTTTATTATGTCTTATGGCATTAGCAGCTGTTTCAATGATAACAGGATATATCATGGTAGCCATTTTAGATGTACTGTTATCTTGTTTTGAAGTCCCATATTACCCTCATCATTTTATTTTTATTGCTCTTATTATCTTCTGTTTTGTTTGATTTTTACTGTCTGTAAGTATAGGCAGCTATTTTAAAGACAACAAGAGGCTTAATGTAACCATTGTTGATTTCCTATTATCTTATTTTGAAGACCTGTGTCACTTAAGTTGGTTTGTTTTGATTGGGTTTATTCTGTTTTATTTTGCTTGGTTTTAGTCTCTTTAAAACAACAAAAAAATTCTGAGTTGATGCATGTAAATTACTTATGGTAGGTAACTTTATTTGTATGCTTGAGAACACTTAGGAAATGACTACTTCTCAGAGATGTCTTCCAGCTATACCTAGGTTTAAGGTGTTGAGTCTTTTGCAAGATCCTATCTGTTGAATTTATTGGGGTTGAGAAGCTGCTGCCTAGTTGGACTAGCCCTTGGATTTTTGGGACCAGCCCATAGTATCATTATGACCCTTAGGCAGTCTTAGTCTTGGCTCACTAGGAATAACTGATTAGAACAATTATTAGTACAATAAGTAATAACAATAGCTTCAAACACAGCCTTGACAATGACAAATTTTGGTAACGATTAGCTTGCACTCTTTAATCATATGAACTGTATTTATGGTTAAATAGAAAAATCTAAAATAAACCAGAAAATTGTATATAGTAAATATGCCATCAACAGGGCAAGTTTTCTTTCAGGGGAGAAAATTTAAAAGTCATTATGAGAAAAAAAAGAGAAATAGAAGAAGACAAAGAAAGATTATGTGAACTTTGGGAAACTGGCAAAGAGGACAAGAGAGCAAGGGAAAAAAAGAAGTAAAAATAAAAACAGACTAGAACAACAACAAAAACCTATAAACAATGTTCACACTTATAAAAACAAGAAGAAACAATCAAGAAAAAATAAAGGAAAACAAAACAAGAAAAGAAAAAATAGAGAATCAGAAAAAAATGTCCACTCAGGGTATACTTCTGCTGTCAGCGGTAGACAAGGCACCTCTGCTGTCAGTGGTAGACAAGGAACCTCTGCTGTCAGCAGTAGACAAGGCACCTCTGCTGTCAGCAGTAGACAAGGCACCTCTGCTGTCAGCAGTAGACAAGGCACCTCTGCTGTCAGTGGTAGACAAGGAACCTCTGCTGTCAGTGGTAGACAAGGAACCTCTGCTGTCAGTGGTAGACAAGGTACTTCTGCTGTCAGTGGTAGACAAGCTAGGCAGATAGAGCTCAAATATACATTGATTAACACCAGAAATCTAGCTGTGGATTTATGACAAGGTAGAGGGTAACTCTAGCAGGCCTGCATATTTAATTCCACTGACATTCAGGCTGATTTCTGGCTGTGAGACTGGAACCTGTTTTGTTCAGCCTGCAACACTCTGTGTACCTCCTGCTGACCTGAATTCAGTTCCACCCTGACACTAGCAGACACCCACTGCTGCTTTGAGTTGCTAGCTCAGTTGGCATCTCTCCAAGATGGCTACCAGCCAATCTTCCTTTCCTGAGGAATGTCTGAACTTGATTGACTCACCAGCTATTGCAGTCTGCTGTCTTTACTGCTCTGTTCCACTGGTGCTCTTCTCAGTGGAGGCCTCTGAGTATTCACTGAGCATCTGCAGGCTAGAGTGGCCCCTCCCATACAGTGTGTCAGGGCTCAATAAGAAAACACCACTAGCCACCTCCTTCTTCTATGTTGAAATCTCTCTTTTCTCCATGGGCTTCAATTTTCACTTCAGATCTTTGCTGGGTCCTGAGAACCAAATTCCCTCCTTCTCTACCTCTCATTGCTATATTGGAATATAGCAATCTCAGAAAGAGATTTGGAATCACCAAATCTCAGAAAGGCTGTTTCTCTGCTGTTTACCACTCTCCTATGTTTCTGGAAAGTTCAAAAATATCTTTAAAAAAATTATAGCTATAGAAATATATTGTTTGCAGTTCCAAAGTCTTCAAAGCCCAACAAAATGGTTCTGGCAAATTCAGACTCTTCTAGAAGCTTAACCTTTATGCAAGACTCACCTTCTTCTGTGTCCCCTTAAGGTAAAAGTGGTCAGCAAGCTCTCTGGCTTCTTTTGCAGGGCCACCATCTCATTCATATGGGAAAAGCCCTCAACATCTGTTTATCTCTTACAGGCCCAATGCTTAATACCACTGCTTTGAGAGGGGTTAACATATTAATTTGGGGGGATACAAATATTCAAGCCCTAACTGATCTTTATGTTGTGTAGTAAAGTACATCTTTGCTTTAAAAACATTTTGTAAAAATTCTTAAAAGTAGGAAAGATGATGCTCTTCGGGAAATGTAAGTAAAAGCAAAATGTCTCAACTGAGAATGTCTGTCTACAGAGGTATTACAAAAAGGTATTTACAAAAAGCACTAAAACAGAATATGATGCACATCCCAGGCAACCCATTGTGAAATGGCAAAGACATAAAGGAAATTAACTTCCTGTGTCTAATCAAACAGAAACAAACCAGTACTTGCATGTTTTTAAGATAAACCATAACTAGTCATCAAGTAAGAGGGGTCAACTAAGGCACTTTTCATGCATAGTTCATTCTAAATTGCTGGTATTTGGGATGACCATTTATGTAATAGTGTGCAGATTGCACTGGAAGCAGTTGCCTTGCCCTTCTCTGGATGTTGTGTTGGGGTATTGTGCTCATTCCAACCTGATATGATTTTACAGTTTGAGCAGAAACCCATTCCCCAGCCCCTAGTGTACATGTGCTATCTGACCTCTGCTGAATGTGTGTGTGTGTGTGTGTTTGTGTGTGTGTGTGTGTGTGTGTAGGGGACAGTCTGTTTCTTTCAGATCTCTATTCTGTCCATTTTAGTGAGGAGTGACACCCCCAGGGAACTGTGTTTGTTCCACCCAGCTAATTTTCCTGCTTTATGTTTGTATTCGGGGAACACGTGTTGAGCTGAGGGAACTGATACACCACAGAAGAGATGTGCTGGGGAGATGGTACCCCACTGTTCTCTTTGTGTTGTTGTTAAGCACAAATTACTTCTAACCCACTTTGATGCTATGAGTTGCCGTTTCTTGCATAGATGACTATATTTGCTTACTCACCAATTTCCTTTTTTCCAAGCCATCTTTTTTCCCCATTCTGACACTGTAATTCTCTTTCTGAAGGTCTCTGGCAGCAGAGTGTTTATGATCCCAGCTATGGATTAGCTCACCTTACAAATGAGTTGGGCCTTGTCCACCAGTGTTTCCTCTGCATGTGTGTGAGTGAGAACTACCTTCCTGATCTGGTGGTGACCACCTTATCTTTTCTGTTCCTCTGAAGCACACTAAGGATTGTCACCATTGCTGGGCTCCTGTCCTGCTAGTAGAGGGTTAAGGAGGTCCTGACTACATGTACCCTAAACCCATGTTTTATGTCAGGCCAATAGAAAGCTTTGCAATGGGATAATGGCACAGGACTTGCTTATCATCAGGAAAGGATCGTGTTTTCTCTTTTCTTTTGTTCCACAGGAGTTTAGATCCCTGAAGAACATTACAGAGAGAATCCAAGACAGGACTCAGATATTTTAAAGCCTCTAATCAAACAACATGTAATACTCCAAAGCCCTCTCAGACCTGGAAACTCATTTAAAAAGATAGTTCATCTTGTGATAGCCTCAATTCTCTCTCTCTGTCTCTAGAACAGAAGATGCATAGCCAGGCTTCTGACCTTTGCAGGCCTGGCAGCTACATAAGAATCAGAGCAGGCTGTGAGTAGTCAGTGTCCTGCTAACCCACCTGTGACAGACACGGCCACACAGAAACACGTCTCTCTACTCCTAGCAAACAAGGTCACATCCATGATAAATGGGCTATTGTCAAGGCCCACAGGGAAAGGCAGAGGCCGTGGCAACCTGAAGGTCTATGACTCTGTGGGGAAGCCAGTGGCTATTCAGATTTGGCTGATTAGTCCATGTGGGAACAGAGGCCTATTATTGCTAGCAACTCTGTGTTTAAAAAGTCATATTTGGTGGGAACTTCTGAGATTGAAATACTAGTTTAACATGTTAAGCGAAAAGCAAACAGCACCAGATAGTCCAGTTAAAGCTGTCTAGGAGCCACTTGATTATGATCTTTGGTTCAGGAGATGAAATGCAAGTTTTGTGTGATGGAAACTTCTTGCATTGCACCCACTCTGCCCCAGCCTCATTTCTTCTTGTCCAGCACTCCACAGCTCCTCAACCTTAAAGCTCATGCTTATGACTACAGGCACCTCTGCTTTTCTTGACTACCTATTCTTACACAAGTTGTTCCAGTGCCTTTCCCCATCTGGTTAATTTCACAAATATTTAATTCTTAAAAATCTATGTAACAGTCATCTATTTCAAGGCTTTCACAACTTCTCTGCTACCCCCCAACCATGCAAAAAATACTGTCTCATTTCTCAATTAGCCAGCTTCATAGGCTTCCTACTGAACTTGTCAATGATTCATGATTATTGGTCATGTGCCCACTTCCCCAGCTGGTCGATGAAGTCATACAGTGTCTGAATGTTCCCAGTAGTAAGCACAGTGTTTGGGATTGGATTCAGGATTCAGTAACTATTGTCTGAATAAACAAAATTCACTATGTGCTATGTACAGTAAGCTTTAAACTTCTTGCAAGATTCTTTCACCTTTGTCGTGATAAAATGTTTGCATAAGGGTGATATTGGTTTAATTTATTTATAATGGTGCACATTTTGAATGGCCTAAAGCATAACAAGCTAGTTTTTATGGTTTGAATCTTAATGTCCCACAAGTGCTGTGGCATTAGTAGGTGGGCTTTTGGAAAGAGGCAGGCTGAGAATCAAACACCCCCCACCCCACAGCTACTGGGGATAGATGTCTCAGCACCTCCTGGGAGGATAACCATATGCAAAATATCAAATATGGGGATTTCCTGTATCTTCTGTTTGAAGGCAAAGGTTGTTTTCACTGTTGTTGTTGTTGTTGTTATGTTTGTTTTGCTCTATGTAAGACTCTCTTTCAATTGGTTTTATAATGTTCTGTTTTTAGTTTGATTTCACTATACCTAATTGACTGGACAACTATTGTGAAGATAACGAAATATGCTGTAGTACCTATTACTACTATCCCAGTATCCTCCTGTGAAGTTCTGTACCAATTTCACTGCATTGTCTTGATTGGCTTTGTTCTGTCTTGTTCTGTTGTATTTTTACTATTTTCAAAATAAAATTTAAAAAAAAAGAGGATGGGACTCAGGATTCTATGGCTAACCTGCTGTTAGGAGGTGGTGTCTGGTCAGAAGTGGCACCAACCTGGAAGGGTATACTGTGTCTCCCTACCCAGGGCCTGCTTTCAGCTTTCTTACCACTGTGATGTGAGCAGTCTTTCCTCTGCCCAGACACTTCCTCTGGGGGCTTTCTGTATTTGTTTCTGCCGACCATGGACTGAAACTTCTGAAATGAGAACCAAAATAAATTCTCTTTAAGTTGCAGATGTTGGCTATTTGTCCCAGTGACAAGGAAAGCGACTTAGAAACCAATGTGTGACACATTTATATGTTTCTGATCTCTTAGGGTAATACTAATCTTTTTAAAGAAGGACATCTGAAGTGCCATCTTTCCTCAACTAAAGCACGAAAATTTAATGTAATAGCATCACTCTTTGTTAAGGGCTTATCTAATCAGGCAGGGGTGAGAAATGGAGAGGGTGATATGAAACCTGCTTTTTAGTGTCTTATTCCAGTGCTAAGGTAGAATTAATTGGGATATTAAAACAAGGATGAACACATGTGCTGTAGCCATTGATAAAGTGGTGAAAAGTAGTTAGCTGTAAAATTCCATGTGTATTTAAGTTTACTATCCTAAGTATACTTTTAACCCCTCCCTCTGGCCACCCATGTCTTTTGACATTTTTCTCATCTGACAGCCTGGAGAAA
>PVLA01016872.1:0-19289 GCA_004027455.1 Hydrochoerus hydrochaeris
AAGATAAACAAACACCAGGAGAGGTCAAAATGAGTTGTGTCCTATTTACTGGTACACACCAGATGTGGCAGCTGGCCTCAGAGCATGTGTGTGCAAGTGTAAGAAGACACAGGCTGGGGTTGGCAGAGTGCACACAGCATGCAGACAATTGGCATGACCACCTGGTGGGTTTTGCTATTGTTGTTTGAGTGGGTTACAGTGTAGTTTCTCTTTTAGAGGGTCGTCTTATGCAGATACCTGTTTGGAACCAAGAGGTTTTATCCATGCTTGCAAGTATAATTGCAAGGACAGATTTCACTACCTCCCCACGGTAAACATTTGAATATTTGGACCCACTGGGAAGTGGTCTGGATTTTTCTCTTTCAAGTATAGGTTCCCGAGAAGTCAGAGGAACAAGACATAATGTAAATGTCTTGTCTTTTGAAGAACACAGTCCCAGGAAAACAGGCACCAAGCAAAAGGAGAAGGAAGCAAAGACAGAGGAAAAGCAAAGCAACTATGCACTTCTAAGGTGGTTATCATTTGCCAGGAAGTACGTGGGATCCATGCTAGCTCACCTTTCCATTTTCCGTCTTTTTTTTCTCTTTTCTTTTCTTCTTTTCTTACTCTTTTTGTACCTGGAATTGAACTCACTACCTTGTGCAGGCACTGTGCCACTGGGCTGTATCCCTGGCCCCACCTTCCCATTTTCTGAGAGACCGGGAGCAACATGTCCCAGAGTGAATCTGTTGCCTGAAGCCTCACTTCCCCCACAGCATGGGCACCATGTCTGCTGGTTGTACAGGCACAGTGCTGTGGGCTCCCTGTTCTCTCACTCAAACTGCAAGGAGCTGCTGGCATTGCAGCTCGGGATAAGCGAGTGGCTGGGTACATGAGGAGTGTGTGGCTAGTGCAGGCTTTCTCTCTCTCCAGCCACTCTGTCAGCCTCAGTTACACTTTTGCATTTTACAGAAAACAGCACTCTCAGTCAAGCTCAGAGCCCCTTTAAAGCAGTGGAAAGCCTAGTGTCTGGAGAAGACTATCAGTAGTTTGGGTTTGGAATTTCCTCCAAAGGACTGTGTGGCAGTCCTGAGCACAGCAGTTTATGCCAGACTGCCTGAATTTGCATCTCACTTTTACTCTTCATGAAGTCTGTGATCTTGGAGAAGATACTTAGCTCCATTTGCCTCAGGTCTGTAAAGTGGACAAGATGATTTGGTGTGGGATCATCACTGTGTATACTTAAAATGTCAGTTATCATAAATTGTCCTTACTAAATGTTTGACTAGTTCACATTCTCTCAAGTCACACTAATTACACACTTGTCCATATTTTGGTACTAAATTTTTACCATTCCAGGAAGTGAAAAATGGCATGTCATCGTGGTTTTATTTTCCTTTTCCACTACATGGGCATTAGTCATCTTTCTGTTCCTGTGATACAACACCTGATATAATCTGCTAATGAGGAAAAAAGGCTTATTTTGTCTCGCAGTTTTGGAAGTTTTGGTCCACTGCTGAGGGGCCAGCTGCTTTTGGCCTGTGTTGTGGTGTTGTGTCAGGCAGGAACACGTGGCAGACGAAGGAAGTGGCAGGAACATATGCCACTTCATGACAACCAGAAAGTGGAGCAAGAGGAGAGGAAGGGCCAGGGTCATGATGCCCGCTTCAAAGGGATACCCCCACCCCATGACCTAGGCTCCACCCCCAAAGGTCCCACCACCTCCAATAGTGCAATGGGCCAGTGAGGGACATTCAAGGTCCAAACTGTGAGACTGACCATCTATTCATTCATTCAACACCAGAGCTGCTGGCTTCCTTGTGGACTGTGTGTGTGTTCTTTGATAATTTTTATCAGGTGGTATAGTTTGGATACTAACTGTCTCTCCAAGGTCTATGTATTCAAAGCTTGGTCCCCAGAATGGTAATCTCAGGAGGTGATAGAACCTCAGGAGATGGGGCCTCATGGAGAGCCGTGCTTTAGAAAGGTATGGTGGGATCTCCTATCTTCTCTCTCTCCTTGGCTTCTTGGCTGGTGATGCACACAGTTTTGCTCTGCTCTATGCTCCATATCATTGCCATGCAGCACCTGCGTAGAGGCCAGAAGAAAGGAGGCCACTTGAAGTTAGGTCTTGTCGGTATCAGTACAAATATTTGTTACAATTATTGGTCAGTCTTTTTATTTAGAGTACTTTTCTCTTCTGTGGAATATTATAGCTTTATACAGATAAGTCAATTAATATTTTCTTGTAATAGTCTTGTGTTCAAATATTTAAAAAGACTTCCACGCTATTAGAATATAGAAATTATAGCTTTTGTGATGTTTTATGTTTAAATATTTAATTAATCTTAAATTAGCTTCTAATCTGTATGTCCCTAGGTATCCTGGGTGATTGAATATATTATGTTTCTTCATGATGTGCAATGATGCCTTTGTTATCCATCTATTTGTCTATACATCTATCTATCTATCTATCTATCTATCTATCTATCTATCTATCTATCTTTTCATCATCACCATTTTACCCTTTGTGTTTCTGTTTTTCTATTATCTATCTTCCTATTGCCTGTATATCATCTCTGTGCTGTCGATCCATTCCATTTAATTGCATTAGTCAGGGATGATTATAAAAACAAAACTACGCTAATAATTTTAGTCAAAAGAATTGAGTATAATATCTTGTTTGAACACATTTAAGCATGTGAGAGGAGACCCTGGAAGAGTAACACAGAAAGGATAACCTTAGAGATGCAATTATTCTCCAAATACTGCAGAACAAAAGGGAATAGTTGGGCTTACTAGAACCTAGAGGCTAAGAGGAAGGCTTCATGGCACTGAAGCCAGGGCCTTTAAGGAAAGGCTGTCGACGCTGGTGTGACAGTGTGAAGTATATATTTGGTCTTTCTCCTTATATCCGGCATATGCCTCCTAAAATCTTTGACATCTTCAAAGTAATGAGAGTCTCATAAGCATCTTGCAAATAAGCTGACCGGTGGTGGGCAGCTCTCAGGCAGCTTCAGGATGGAGTGGTCACAGAAAAGACCAAGGCAGCATTAGATAACTGGGACTTTCAGTGCCCTCTCTGAAGTGCCCTTTCTGGGTAAGGGTGAGGGGTGGAAAGATGAGCTCATTACCAAAGATCAGTGATTCAGTCACCCCTGTCTGTGTTACAACCTTCACAGAACTCAACAAGAGCAAGGTCAGTGAGCTTCTGAGTGATGGTCGAGCACAGGGAAGGCCTGGAGTTCAGCGTGTCAGCAAGGGTGTGGAAGTCGGGCACTACTGCACTGCACCTCAGCCTCTCCCACCTCCTTCTGTATCATTTGGGATGCACTTAGCAGTAAACCAATAAGCAGGTTTCCCCGAGTTCTGCGAGCTGCTCTAGCAAATGAATCAAACATCAAGCAATGAGTCATAGGAACCCTGATTGGTATCCAGTCAGTCAGAAGCACAGGAAAACTAGCATAGGCTTCTGCTGGCCTCTGAAGTTAGGGAAAAGGACAGCCTTGGGACTGAGCCCCCAGGTGGTGAGACCTGACTCAGCTTGGGTCTGAGGAGAGCACCTGCCCCTCACAGGAGCATGCTGGGCCAAGTGAGGAGCAGTGGGGAACTGAGGCTGCTTTTTGTATTGCAGTGGGACTTGGCCCAGCCGCTCCTGCAAGGTACAGTGCTCTTGTGGAGGCAGCAGACTATGGTGGGGGACAGGGGAGGAAGGCCAGGTCTCAGCTGTCTCATGCTCTCTTCCTCATCTTTTTTCCACGGAGCTGAGCAGGACTCCAGCAGTGAATGATGTTAGGCTTGCAGAGCTTTTGCCTAACATCCCAAAGCAAAGGGTTGGATGGGAGTTTTGTCAAAAGACAGCAGCTTAGTTACCTGCCTGAATATGCTTTGAAACATTTCTGCATCTCTGTTTCATTCTGTGCATCTGACTGCTCCTGCGCTGCTAGCACTGTGTCATTTTCTGCATGTGTGGAAAGGGGTAGTATATCCCTTCTCCACAGCTTCCCATCTTACCACTGACTTTCTGTCTTCTTTCGCTCTGTTTGTGGAGCTAGAGATCAAACCCTGGGCCTTGCACATGCTAGACAAATGCTCTCTCAGTAGCATCTCCAGCCCTGGCTTTGGATCTTCCTGCTGGTGAGATCTGTGCTCTATTGTTTCCTCCCTTGAGCTGTGCTTGGTCCAAAACCCAGCGGATGCAATGGTGTGTGTGCCAGTTCCAAAGCACTGGATGTTTCTGCTTTCTTGAAAGCTTGCTGCTGCATATGAACAAGGCCAAGTTACTCTGCTGGTAGATGTGACATGGTGGGGGGCAGAAAAGAAAACAAACCAGGCCACTGGGTTAGTTTCTTCTTGCTACTGTTCCAAATTATCAAAAATCATGATGAGTTAAAATACTAATATGTGATCTTAAGATTCTGAAGATGAGTAGTATAGAATGCTTCTTACTCAGTTAAAGTCAAAGATTTAGCAGAGCTGTGTCTTCTGATGCTCAAGGGGAGAATCTGTCTCCTTCCTTCCCAGCGTGGAGAGGCAGCCAGCCCTCCTTGGCCAGCAGTTACTCTAGGTCTTCATGGCCTGCAGCGCAGCAGCTTGGCCTGTCTCCCAGCCTCTCACTGGCCTTCCTCATCTCCTGGCCACCCCCACTCCCTTCCCCCTCACAGGACTCTTGTGAGTGTACCAGGCCCCTCTGCAGGGTCGGGCTGTCTGTGCCATCTTGCCATCACTGCCAAAGGTATTGACTGACAGACACCCAAAGTTACTTTTCCAATTTCTTAATTTGGATCCCAGTTCATTTATTTTGAGAATTATTTTCTTTTGGGGTAGAAAATACATGAACATTCCTAAAAATTCTGCTGGCAACAAATTGTACCTTTTGATATATAACATTTTATTATTCAATTCTGAATATTTTCTTATTTCCACTAGTCTTTTATCTACTCATTGCTTAAGAGAGTGATTTTAACATTTCCAAACATTTATTTAATAAGCATTTTCTTATTTACTCCTAGCCTAATTAAATGTATTCAGATAATGTGTCTTAGACTTGCTTTGTGGCATAGTGCAGTGTCAATTTTCCTAAAATTTCAGGCAGGCTGTCCAGAGCCATATTTTAAATGTGTCCACTAGTTAAGGTTGCCAGCTATGTTCATTAAAATTTTATATCCTTATTTTCCGTTCATAATTCGTTTTAAAATTCTTCTCTGTTTTAATTTTCCTCACAATTATGTCGTTTTGCATTATAAAGAGTCAGCCTTTTGTACTGTATGTGTTGGCTTTTTATCTCTTGATAAATTGGCTCTTATGTCATTTATAGCAACTGTCCTTATTCTGACAATACTTTTTTCAATTTTAAAAACAAAACAGCAAATAATAAAAAGATGATACAGAATTTCAAAACAAAGTAATAGGAAATTAACATTAGTTAATATATTGCATATTGTTATATGGAAAGTAGTTGTTCAGATTACAAGATTTAGGCATGAAGAAAATGATCAAATAATCAGTGAAAGTACAAACTGTCCTTTTTGATGAATGAACAGAGATTAGAAGTATAGTTACCTATCTTGCATATATATTATATATTACATACACATATATATTATATATACATATATTTATAATCTTTTCTCTTGTTTCTTTTCTCCTTTCCACTATCCCAGTTGTTCTTTCCTTTCAAGCACTTTCTTTCCTTTTCATTTTCACAATATCTGTGGTACATTTTGGTTCTTATTTACTCTTTCAAATTTTTTACACTAGAGAGACAATTTGATATTTACACATGTAAGTCTGATTTATATCACTTACGAGTATGGTCTCAAGTTGCATCCATTTACCTATAAAAGCCTCAGGCTTATCCTTCTTTATTGCTGACTAGTACTCCATTGTATAAAAATACACATATTTTTATCTATTCCACAGCTAATGGGCATTTGGATTGTTTCCAAGATTAGCTATTACAATTTGTACCACTATAAACATGGGTGCATATACATCACTGTGGCATGATGAGTTCAGTTCTTCTGGGAAAATACCCAAAAGGGGAACAGCTGGATGGAATGGAACCTCAAATCCCAGCTTTTTGGGGAATCTCTACAGTGGTAACCCTATACAAAACAGTGGAGAAGTGTTCCTTATTCACCACAGCCCCACCTACTCTGGCGATATTTTCCTTTAAAGTTTATTTTGTCATTTCTATTAGCCTTTATTTAGTGAGATTTGCTTTATATACCTTTTATCTACTTCCAGTCAATAGTTTTACTTCCAAATGTTCTGTTATTTATTCAGAGTAACCTCTGATAAGTGATATCTGATTCAAAAGAAAACTGACAGACATTTGTCTTTTCATTATCAAATTTTTGTCCCTTTAAATATATTGTTTTAGTTAATTCAAATTTGTTGTTTGGATTATATATATATATACATATATATATATATATATTTTTTTTTTTTTGCTTTTTATTTGTCTTGGCTTCTCTGCTTTGTTTTTTTTGTTTTTTGTTTTTTTACTTTCCTTCTTTTGGAAAATTTGTTTTCTCTTACTCATTTCAATTTATCCTTAGAGACTATTCAGGAATTATCTTCTTTCTGTTTAGTTTGCTCATGTTTGCCTCAGTTGTTTCAACAAGCATGCTTAACAAAATCTTAAGTCAGCACCCACTCTCTCCCAGGGCTCCCAGACCTTATAATACTGTGATTACAGTCATACTCTTTCCACACATGTATTGTGGTTGCACAGTACATTTTCTCCTCTAAACTGCTAAGTTCCACATTTTTATTGCTTTTAGATAGCATTTACCAAGTAGATAATGGTTGTCCAGGTTTAATCATTTTCCAGTTCTTTTTTCTATTCCCTCATACATTTCAAATTTTCTATCTGAAATAATTTTTCTTCTACTAGGCATATATCTTTTAAATTTTTCCAAAAGTTACTAAAATTTACTTTCAAACAGAAGAGATCTAGAATAGCAAAGGCAATCCTGGGCAACAAAGGCAAGGCAGCAGGCAACACCATCCCCAACTTGAAATTATACTACAAAGCTACAGTGATAAAATCAGCATAGTATTTGCAAAAAAAAAAAAAAAAAAACCTGAATGTCAATGAAGCAGAATAGAAGATGCACACTCAGTTACCTTATCTTTGACAAAGTGGCTAAACATTTTCACTGGAAGAAAGATAGATTCTTTAATAAACAGTGCTGGTAAAATCGGCTTTCAACATGCTGAAGACTAAAAGTAGGCCCATGTCTCCCACCATTCACTAAACTAAAGTTAAATGGATCAAAGATCTAAATATTAAAACAGAAACATGAAATCTACTGGACGACAAAGTAGCTAGAAATCTTGAAGACATAGGGGTAGGCCAAGAGTTCACGAATAAAAACCAAAGTGCATGGGAAACACTTCCCAGAATCAACAACTTATTAAAAAGTTTTTGCATATCAGAAGAAATATCCAACAGAGTGAAAAGAAAACCTAAGAATTAAGAAAAAACCTTAGCCAACTGTTCCTCAGACAAAAGACTTCTCTTTAGAACATACAAAGAATTGATAAAAATCAGGCTCCCAAATTCAAAGACCCAATCCAAAAATGTGCATCAAAGGTGAATATGCACTTCTCAGGCAAAGAAATACAAATGGCAAATAAATATGTGAAAAACCATTCCACATCACTGGTCATTTGAGAGATGCAAATTAAAACAATGCTGAGACTCCATCTGACTCTAGAAAGCATGCCCAAGATGAAGAAATCAGCCAATAACAAATGTTGGAAGGACTGTGAGGAAAGGTGAGTCCTTCTCCACTGTCCTTGGGAGTGCACACTGTTAAAACCGCTGTGGAAATCAGTGTGGAGATTCCCCAAAAAACTAGGATTGGAGTTTCCATTCCATCCAGCTATTCCACTTTGGAGTATTTGCCCCGAAGAATTAAAAACATCATACTACAGTGATATATGTGCATCCATGTTTATAATAGCACAATTTGTAATATCTAAATCTTGGAAACAACCCAAATGGCCATCAACTGCAGAATGGATAAAACAAATTGTGATATACGATGGAGTACTACTTAGTCATAAAAAATGATAAGTTCAAGACTTTTATAGGTAAGTGGATGCAACTAGAGTCCGCAATTGTAAAAGAAGTAAACCAGACCCACATGTGTAAACCTCCTATTGTCTCCCCAGTGTAAAAACTATAAGAGTAAAATGTTTCAACATGTACAATGGATATGATATAGTGAAAGTGAAAAGAGAAGAGAGTATTCAAAGGGAAAGAACAACTGGGATAGGGAAAGAAGAAAAGAGAAAAGGAAGAAGTGATAGATAAGATAATTACACTACTAATTTCTACTGGTTCAACAGAAAGAATGGTTTGTGCTTATGTTATTTGATCATTTTTGCCTACCTGTATTTTATAATCTGAACAACTACTCTGGAGATAAAAATATATAACATATTAACCTATTATCTTATTTTTAAATTTTGTATCGTTATTTTTATTTTTTTAAATAAAAAATAAAGTTTCCTCCATGTGTATTGATTGTTAGGACATTGTCTTTCATTTTTATGTTACATTGTAGCCTTTATTTTACCTCTGAACAAATCATTTCTTATACATAGAATTCTAGGTTGATAGCCATTTTTCTCTCAGCACATTGACACCATTATTACCATTGCCTTAGGCTGTCACTGATCTGGGGAAATTCAGCTACCTGTTAAGTGCTGTCTCCTTGTCTTTGTCTCTGCCTACTTTAAATATATGCTGTTTGTGCTTGCCCTCTCAGGTGGATTCTTTGTTATCTTACTTGTAACTAGTTGGATTTTGTAGATCTGATATGTTATGACAATTCTGAAAAAAATATCAACTGTTATCTCTTCCAAATAGTTTTCCTTCTGCATTTTCTCTGTTGAATTCTCAAATGAGAAGTTGTGTTAGTCTTTTCCACTTTTGCTTCAATGTCTCTGAATCCCTTTTTTGTATTGCTCATCTCTAGGCAGCATTTTCAGTAATTTATCTGGACTTGTTTCCCACCTTGTAAGTTCTCCCTCCTGTTGTTTCTAATATGCTGTCGAATGTATATTAAGTACAATTCATATTTTCCAATTTAATTATTATGTATTTTATTCCTAGGAGTTCTATTTAATTCTTTTCCAAATCTGATTGGTTTTTTAAAATCAATTCTATTTATTTCTCAAATCTGCAGATTTAAGATACATTGCTGTTTTACTTTCCCTCATATCGTAGAGTAATTTTCATGTCTTAAAACATGGGCATTGGTAGGGTGTGGAGACTGAGCCTACCACTTTAGCCCTGACCTACATCTCAGCCCTTTTTATTTTTTATTTTGAAACAGAGTCTCACTAAGTTGCCCAGGCTAGGCTTGAAGTTGCAGTCCTCCTATTTCAGCCAGCCAGAGTGCTGGGGTGACAGCTGGGCCACCACACCTGGCTTGAGCACGATTGTATTAACTTAGGTTCTGAAAATTCAAGGAGCTACGGAGTGATGCTATAGTCTTAGTGTTTCTTCTTGTTATTATTCACAGTGAATTATTTTCTTGAATGGTTTTGTGAGTTTTGAGTATGTGCTTGGTTCTTTTATGGTGGAAATTCTCTGGTCCTGAGTTGAAGCCCAGGTCCTCTGGGAGACACATGCCAACCACACAGACATTGAAGTAAAAGTGGAAAAGACTAACAGAGAACAGTTTTTTAATCCCTGAAGTAGATTGAGACCTTCCGTGACCCTGATTTCAGGGTAGCTCTTATTTAAGAATCCTCAAATATCTTCCTTCCTCTGCATAGAACCACTCATAAAGTCAAGCTCCCTTGCTGCTGCCCTCTACAAGGGCTGATGTCTTCTATCTTTACTTGTGATGAGCATAATGTTTTTGAATTCCAGTTCTATGGTGGTGTCTCTGTGATACTTTCCACTTAAGCAAGTCCTGTGCGGTCCCCTGGCACTCCCTTACCGTGAGCAGCTACCTGAGCAGAGGCCTAAATCTCAGGGATCTGCAGATCTGGTTTTAGCTCACAGAATGTTCTGGCTTCAGTGAAGCTCGTGAAGAAGCCATGCAGGGTCACCGGTCAAGGCCTCGCCCTCTTAGAACGTACCTGGTTGGATGACCTTTACTTGCTTTCATTCTCAAGCTGGGTTTTGTTTTTACTAGAAGAAGATAGCTTTCTCTGATTAACAACTACTGGCACATTAAAAATCATTCCTTGAGCTCCTCCTAACGATCGGAAGGTGGCTTTGACATATAATTTTTGACATCAGCCTGCCAAATTGTAGGCTTGGTAGCCCTGGGAAATGGTGAAGATGTCCCCCTGCCTCCTGGATGAGAAGTGACCCCGGATCACCCCTAGCAGTTGGCGGTAGCGGAGCATGTACAGGTATGGGAGCATGGCACGGGGCAACATCATGAATATCTCACTGTTGGCTGCCAGGAGCCACGTGTGAGTGCTGGCACTGAGATGGTGGTACTTGGTCAGTATGACATCCAGGGAGAACACCACGCCTGCACCTACGTACAGCGTGATCAGCACCATGTGGATGAGCAGGGTGCCCCTGGCTCGGGAGTAGCCCTGAGTGTAGACGCCTGAAGGCCGAGCCTCTACATAAATCCTCCAGAAACAGTAGGTGATGACAGCTGCACATAGAAGGAGGACACACAAGGTGCAGGTATGGATGATTGTGGCCAGGGAGCCGTGATTCTGCTTGGTGTCCAGGTTCAGAGGCAGGGTGCACATGGCCCCTTTCACTTCCAGCTTGGCATCCTGCCGCTTGGCAAACCAAAGGAGAAACGTGGGGAAGAAACAGGCCACCAGCCAGATAAGGGCTACTGTCTTCCTTGCGATCCTTCCAGACAAGAAGGAAAGGTACTGCAGAGGATGAGTGACCGCCAGGTAGGCATGCAGCACAGTGGCTGTGAAGGACAGGATGGTGCTGAGATAGACGACAAAGACGCCGTCCCTGAGAATACCGCAGATGATGCGGCCCAGCTCCCAGCCGCCCAGGTTGCTGGAGGAGATGAGTGCGTGGAAGAGAATGTAGGCGAGGTCTGAGAGCAGGATATTGGCCAGCAGCAGGTAGTGGGGCTGATGCCTTAGCTGCTGACTCCGCAGGATGGTCACTAGCAGCAGGGGACTCAGGGCCAGCGTGGCTGCGGCCAGCAGGCTCGAGGGTAGCAAGAGCCAGCGTAGCATTGAGATGGGCACCCTCATGTCCCTGAGGCCTTGGGAGGTGTTGCTGGCTTCTTGTGACAGGAAAGATGTTTTGTTGAGAAACTGGAACGGAGTCGGCCAGGCTGTGGTACACTGGGAACATGGTACCAGCCTGCTCCCCATGTTTCCAGCAGGGCAGCTGCAGGTGGTCTGTTTTGTGCCTGTCTGGTGTGCTGATCTGTCCCTCAGGGGTCCTGGTGGTGCCCCTTTTCTGCAGAGATACCAGGCTGGGCCTTCTGAAGGACTGCTTTAACAAAGATAAAAATAACAGTGTGAAATTTAGTTCCGGCGTGGCTGCTGCGTTCACACATCTCTCTACACCTGTGGCTGTGCACGCACAAGCCATATTACTCCTCAGGCAGGGATGGGGGACATTGAGCCCCGAGGTACCCACATTGGTAAGACTGGGTTGCAGGCAGTGCATAATGAAGGTTCACTCCACTGGTTTGGGTTCAGGGCTGCCAGCCAGAGGGAAGCAGCAGCTGCCAGTGAGCAAGGCTTGCTGGACCTGGCTGCAGGCTTGCTGGGGACTCAGAAAATGAGGCTGTTCTGAAAGGGCCTGGGCACATTCACATTCTTCCTCACAGGCCCCTCCCTGACCACTCCTACTGTGTGTGTGTGTGTGTGTACATGCTCACACTCCTGCATGTGTATGCTCACATGTGTGCTCCACACAGGGCTCCATGTGGGAGCTCTCGGCAGCCACAAACCCTCAGCTGCCTTGTATGGATTTCCTGTATGGTGGGAATCCCTCTGCCCCTGAGGAAGAGGAGGCCTGGCAGGAGGATGCATAGGAGCTGGTGGGGAGGAACACAAGGGGAGAAGAGGTAAGTGGGCAGCAGATTTATGGGCACTTGGGAGAGATTGATTGTTGGGTGATGCACTCTGGTGAGGCCCCTGGTCCAGGTGGCTGATACTACAGCAGGTTTTGGCTCAAGCAAGCACTCGCCTTCCCTGTCCCACAGTGTGGTAGCTGTGCCACCTTGGGAAGCCTCGTTCATTTCTCCATGTTAGTTTCCTGATCTGGGTACTATCCAAACTGACAGCATGGAAACATTTCAAAAATTCAGGGATTTTTTTTTAATTAATCTAATTTTAAAAATTGACATGTAGTAGTTGTACATATTTACAGGGCAATCTGTGATATTTCTTGTATGCAGAGTGTAATATTCAGAGCAGAATACTTGGCATATGGATCACCTCAAACATTTACCATTTCTTTGTGTTGGGAAAACTGGAAATCTTTTCAGTTAGCTAATTTTAAATATTCAATTAAATGCTGTCAACCATATTTACCTTATGGTGCTACAGAACACTGGAAACTATCCCTCCTGTCACAGTACCCCTCTACCTATTAACCATCCTCTCTCATTCTCCCCACTTCTCAGGCTCTGAGAATCACTATTCTATTCTCTATTTTTTTGGATTAACTTTAATGTCCACATAACAAACTTAGTGGCACTGCAGAGCCTGAGGTATGTGCTTAACAAATATTGGCCCTCTCCACATTTAGTCTCTCTGGGTCTCAGGTTCACCCTGCTAGCAGACCTTCTCACTATCACTTTGAAACTGGCTGTGCCCAGAGAATCTCAGCCCACCAGATACCTTCAGCCTTGGCAGACTGACCACTGCATAGGGCAGTGATTTCAGGGGAAGCTTTCTGAGAACAAGCAGAAAATCCTTAGGGTCAGAAGAAGACAAGGATTTCAAACCCTTGTCTGGATCTCACCAGGATATGAAACTGAGTACCAGCCTGGTTCATCACAATGGGCTTTTAGACCACTTCCTGCCCATCTCCTTTGTCTCAATGCATGGTGGCATCATCCTCCCTGCACTTCAGAGGAAATATGGTTCTACCTCTTGTGTGTGGTCTTGACCAATTACTTAGCTTTGCTGGACCTCTGTGTCCACTCTAAGGGCTTGTGGTGGCCACACACCTGTCTTAGGGGGTAGAGTGGTCACCCATGGTGACCAGTGCTCACCTCAAGGCAGCTTCTTTCCTAAATGTGTTGCCTAGGTTGGCTCTGCCCACAGAGTTCTGGCACATGGTAGGGTGGATAAGACATGAAAAGATGGAGCCACCCTGAGCTCACACACAGGGAAAATTAGCAGGGAGTTTGCCTGAGATGCCTTCTTCCCATCTGTAAGCCCCTCCTGGAATGAGCTCTACCTTCCTTTCAGAGTTGTGGAAATGGCCCTGCTCCTCTGAGGGTCCCCACTTCATGCCTTCTGATGTCTTCTTCCACACTGACCAGAGCTACACAGCCTCACCCTGGCAGTGGGTTATGGTGAAGTCCTGAAGGGTGGTTCTGAGGATGCTCATCTCCCTCTGTGGGGAACCACCATGCCAGGTCACAGAATCTGCTTCCTGCTTCTGCTGCTTCACCCACACTCCTCTAGGGGATCCTAATGCCTCTGTAAACTCTTCTGGAAGTCTAAGTGGCCCTGGGCCCACAAGAGGGCAGAGACCTCAGCACAGGCATGTTAGGTGGAGTCCTGGTGCCCTCCACTGTCTAGCTCTGCAGAACAACTGCACAGGCCCTTGTATTTGAATGCAAACTCCCTGAGAAAAGGAAACCTGTTAATGAGAACCCATGAGTAAAACTGTGGCCAAGGGCTGAATCTTCTGATAGCCTGCAACAGGAGCGACAAGCACAAGCTCCATAGAAAGTGGAGAGGCATAACTCTGGGGTGAATGAGCTAAGTGCAATAAAGAGCTTGCCTTCTGCTGAGAACAAGTTTATGACTGAAAAGTACATAAAGCAATCTCCTCGGATAGAACAGAACACTCCTTCCTGCCTGCCCTTCCTCACCTGCCCCAGGTTGGCCTCCCTCCAAAATGAGCGTGTGGTGTGCCCAGGGCCAGGCCTGAGTGGATAGGTTGGATTTGCAGAGCATGGAGCAGCAGGAGCACTGACTCTCCCCAGGTGGTCTCCCTCAGCTGGTGATGTCTGTTTATCTCCACTCTCACCCCGAGATCAGACAGCCATGTAACGTTCCAGCTGGACTGTGTGTGGACCAACACAGGAAGTACACAGTGTGCATGCCCCTTCTGGAAATCTAATCTTGTTTTTCATGGCACCTTGATAGACTGAAGGTGCTGGAGCCCTCTAGGAAGCTGGATATAAGCTGAAACCCTGTGTGTGTGTGTGTATTTTTTTGGGGGGATATTAACATGTTTAAACTGCAGAGGGACAAGCTCTCACCTCTTCCAGGAGAACAGTGACTATGATGACATTATTGTGAAGGCAACAGGCTCATTATCTCACAAAGTCCACACTGTTCTGCAGAGAGGGGATGAGGGAAGGACGCTGGGAAACCGAGGCTGACGGAGGTCAGGTGCCTTGACTAAGGTGGCATTTCGAGGGGGCTTAGGGTCAGTAAGCAGCCAGCTGTCCCATACATACAGTCCCTGTAGCTGTCCCTCCCAGATCAGTATCAGGACAGGATTTACTCACTGTGGTATCAGAATGAGGCTCAGGGTTCAAAGAGTGGGCAGCAGGTGGTTGCGAGGTGACAGACTCCCCCAGCAGGAGCTCTAATCACTGGGCTTCTCCCTCCAGCAGCCAGCAGCCACAACTACCTAGTCATCTAGGATGATAGAAGCAGCTCTGGGGCTTCTGGCAGTGATACAGTGTCTCTCAGCAACTGGTCACATCACCTGACCAGGGCCAGGAGAGGGGCAGTGAAAGAAATCTCCACCCACAACGCACTGATCATTCACACCTGGATGTGTGCATGCTTGGCAAGGATGAAGTGCAGGGAATGGACATGGTCACTCCTTGGTGCCAGGAACTTTTGTGCATATTATTTTGTTCTCAGGAACACTACTAAACATGAAGAAATTGAGGTGAACATGGGATCGATTAATTTCCCCAGGCCTCATAGCAAGTAATGGTAAAACACAGCTATGGCACATTCGAAATCCTGTATTGTTTTCAGCCTCACACTCTTAGCTTCCTGGGCGGCCTTCCTCTTTCTACCTCCAGGAAGGCATTGCTAACAGCCTCCTCCTCATCAAGACTCTTCTCATCAGCCTCTCAGGGAACACATCATCCTCGCCATCATGATTACCGTGTCTTCATCCCTCCTTATCACCCTCATCCTTGCCTCATCAGTACCACCATTGCCATGATCATCACCATCTTCACCATCACATCACCAACATCACCACCATCACCACCATTCCATCGACAACATGTCACTTCTATATGAAATACTCTCCTTGGTTTCTCATTGTTCGAGATGGCTATGACTTGGATCTGAAATGTCCTGTAAAGTCCCATGTGTTAAAGGCTTGATCCTCAGCCTGTGGCACAATTGAGGGGTGATGGAACTTCTAAGAAGTGGGGCTGAGCTGTGTGAAGTTAGGTCATGTGGAGTGTACCATCCCCTTCCTCTTGCTTTGCTCCCCAGTACCATGAGGTGAGCAGACCTCCACCACACATTTCTGTCATGGTGCACTGTGCCACCTCAGGCTCAAAACAAGGGGACCCAGTGATCATGGACTGAGCCTCTGAAACCATGACACAGAGTAAACATTTTGCCTTACTATGTTGATTATCTGAGGCATTTTGTCACAATGATGGAAAGTTACACAATCTTTGTTCTAGTGCACAAGACCTAGCACAGTCTGTTGTCATCCCTCCCTCTCCTTAGTCCTCTGTGTCTCGCCTCTTTTCCACTCCTTAAGCTGTGCCTGAATTTGGTCACCTGGGGAGACTGCATATTGTACTTCCGCCCAGTGTGATCTCAGTTCCCGTGATAATGTTCCAGAAAATATCGCCCAACCCTTATGATGGACCTCACTCCCTTGTCAAATACTGCCCTTTGTTTCTTGAAAGCCATTTTCCACAGTTTGTCTTAGTGTCTGCTTGTGGGATCCATGCCTACCTCTGCTGTCAGAACCCACTCTGTGAAGCAAGACTGAGTCAGTCCTGCTCACGAGCACTGCTCTCTCCCCAGTGGCTGACACAGAGTGGCAGATGATCGTTAGGTTGGCTCATTCTTAAGACCAGTGAATTTAGTCAAGAGCCAAAGATGATAGACAAGAAATTCCAAGTGTGGGGCTCAGAGCCTAGCCAGAGCTATGTGGCCCTGGTGTTGCCTTGGTGTTGCACATGGATCCCATGGGCTGTGACAGAAAGACCAGTAACCTAAACTGCAGAGCAACAGGACCAAACTCAGCACCACAGGGACAAAGGGGGCCCTGTGGAGCCAATAGGCTGGAAGTGGCCTAAACTCCTAAGGTGCTGCTTTATGATGGGCCAGAGGAAGGTGGTGAAGGTGGGTCCTGAACTAGCACCAGAACTGTGATAAGATGCTTTTCTGAAGCTAATTCTGAGGTCCTAGAGAGTTTGGGCATCTTGAGACTTTTACGGTTAGCAGATTTTCAAGATAGGTGCGGTAACAATACCTATAATCCCATGATGCTTCGAGTCTGATGCTGGAATAGCACAAATTCAAGCTCTGCCTGGAAAAATTAGTGGCTTAGTAAGACAGTCTGAATAAAAATGTTTAAAAGCTTAAAAAAAGAATTAGCAAGTTTTTAGTTCACATCAAAGAATGTTGTAATGTCGGCTACATCTTCTGTGAAACTCAGATTTATTTTAAAGTTAGGAATATTTATTGCTAAAGGTAAACTAATTATGAATGCTCTTATGGCCCTCGTCAACCCTCTTTTCTCCTTTCATCCTCTCTCCTTTGTCTGTCACCCCTCTTTATTCAATCTGTGGCTGGTTCCTGACCCTAGAGACTGGGGTACTTGAGTGCAGGGCTGGGTCCTGTTGATATTCATGCCCCAACCCCACTTCACAGAATTCTGTTAACTGAGCCTGGTGCTTGGCAAGCCATGGGATGCCAAGCAAGTGACCCAAAGCATGTAGAGACGGCCGATACCTTGGGAAGAATATCATGCGTTCTCATTCTTTACATGCATCCACCGTGTCCTGCTCTGAAGTGGCCAGGCTTGCCTCCACTGCCAGCCCATGGTGTTGTCACTGTCACCTTTTGTCCATCCAGCAGTCAGGGAGACTTTTATTCCCTTACTTCTTCTGGGTACAGATGCAAGCTGGTGCCTCTGTGAAGCCTCTGGAGTCCCTGCCCACACTTCTCTTCTGAGAGCTGGGTCTGTGCCCTCTGGAAGCCTCCCCGAAGTCCACACGAACTGGAAATGGAAAAATTTCCACCCGCGCTGCTGTATTCTTCAGAGCCCCATGGCCACCCACCCTGCAAGGCCTGCCTGGGCCTGGGCAGCCTGGTGCTGGTGTGTGTATCTTGCCCTCTGCCTGGAGTGCTCTCTTGTGGTGGACTCTGTCCTGTGTTCCTGCGGGTGACTTGGAGCCACCTCCCGCCTCCCCCCAAGGTCCTGGTTCTTTCTGCCATTTCCAACAGTATCATCTTGCTGTGTCCTTTGTTGACCACCCACACTTAGAATGTATTTTTTACTGATTTTAGTTGGAAGGACTGCTTAATGCTGTTCTCTTCTGGGCAGTGCCAGCTGTCCCCCAGACAGGCCCACACTCCGTAGTCAGACTATGTTCACTTTTGGCCATGTATGCTTTTTAATATAGCATTTTTTACTATAAAATATAGAATGTAGAATATTTTAGATAGCAAGTATTTTTTTAAATTTTATTTTTAAAAGAGTAAAACTAAACATAACAAAACAGAACAAAGTGGTTCAAAAGAAAACAATGCAAGTGACACAGATTTCAAAGCAAGACAACAGGAGATCATTGCTAGCTATCATATTGTCTCTTGTTTTCTTCTAACTAGTTGTCCATATCTTCAAACACAATGAATTCATGCACAACAAAATAGTATTAAATTGATCAGAACAGGATGATGAAGGCATTTTAGGCCTTCAAAACCAGACAATGGAGAAATCAACAATGGCTGCCATAGTGTCTCTCATTCTCTTCAAAATAGCTGTCCATACTTTCATGTATGTTGAAATTAAACAATACAAAACAGGCTAAAATCACTCTGAACAAAGAATAATAGTATTTCTGGATTTCTCAGCATGACACTACAGAATCAGCACTGGATACCATAGTGTCTCTTTTAATTCAAAGTAGCTGTTATTTCATCATGCATTATAGCAAGTATATTTTATGTTATAAAATGTATATTCTATATTTTACATAGCAAAGCCTATCCAATACAGTTAGCTTCTTTTGTCACTATCCTTTGGGCCATTTCAGGAATGGCAAACCTTTCGCAGCTTTCAGTGATACAAATAGTGAGCTGTGGCATGTGTGACCCAGGATCCCTACCACTGGCCTCTTCCTGTCTTGACATCCCCAGAAAAAGATTCCAACCTGATTTACTTCTATATTTCTCCCACTTACATTATGGAACTTTAACTGCAAATATATGGCCCCCAACTATCTAGAACACTGCTTTCTACATATGATGTTTGTCTTGGTTACTTTTCTCTTATTGCTGAGACAAAATACCTGACACCCAAGTTAGAGAAGAAAAGGTTTATTCAGCTTACAGTTTTTGGAGGTTTCAGTCCAAACTCAGCTTGCTCTAAGGCAGGGTGGCATGGCTGAGGGGGAGCAACTCATGGCAGCTGCAAATGACAAGAGTAAAAGGACCAAAGAGGGAAAGCTCGCCTCCTGCCTCCCTTACATTGTATGCCGGCTCTGCCCCTGGGTAGGTGCAACACTCACACTGCCAATCCCTGCTCTAGACAATGAGCCAATCACAAATGCTAGATTCAGCCACCCCCATGACAGCATGAGGCTTGGGTGGGGGGCATCCAAACACAAACTGTAACAATGCTGTACTATCACTTCATTTTTTTGCTCAGTATTCCACCTTCCAGGCCCACATTTTTGTCAAGCACAGGTCTACTTGATTCTATGAAAGTGCTCTGCAGTGCGCCAACCACCCTATCTTCCCTATGCTCCCTGATAGCACTGCTTCCATTTCCAGTAACACAAGCAGGGGAGTGATAAGGATGCTACTTGGGGTTTGATCTGCACGCATGTGATGATTCTGCAGAAATCAATCAGCTCATCACTGGGAACCACATTGTCAGCTATGCAAAATGCACTGAGTGGCCCCACAAAGTATTCTCA
>PVLA01016873.1:0-19273 GCA_004027455.1 Hydrochoerus hydrochaeris
AATTGTCTGGATTTCAATGTAGCCAGTTGTGATTTTACCTTTTTCAGTTCTATGTTTATTAGTTTAGTACTTCTCATTCTTTCTTATTCAAGTTTTGGCTAAGGCTTTATTAATAAGATTAATATTTCCAAGAGCAATGTCTTTGATCCTTTGAACCTTTGTATTGCTATTCAAATCTGTTTCATTTAATATCATTTCTCATCTTTACCATTTAATTTCTTCTACAGTGCCTGGGTTTAGGTTGTTCTTTTTCATTAGGACATCGAGAAGCACCACTAATTTATTTATTCAAGATTATTGTTTTTGTTATGTAAGCACTCATAGCAACAAACTTCCTTCTTATGACTGCAATTATTTTATCTCACAGATTTTACTATGTTTTGTTGTCATTACTATTTGATTATAGGAATTTAATTTATTCTTTGGTATGTTCAGTGACTCACTGGTAATTCAGCAATGTAGTATTCAATCTCTATGTTTCTTCACTATCTATACTTTCTTTCCTTATTGATTTCTCTTTTCATTTCATTGTGATATGATAGGATGTGGACATATGAGACAGGCAGAGATTGTTTTATGTATTTATTTAAACAGGCTTCATAGGTTAAAATGTGATCTATTTCAGAAAATGTTCCATATGCTATAGAAAAAATATGCAAATTTTTGCTGTATTAAATCTCTATAAATATCTATTTATTCCATTTGATCTATACAGCAATTTATCAGTAAGCTCTCTTAGTTTTCTGGTTAACATGTTTGTGAAAGTGAGTATCGAAGCTACCCACTTGAATTATATTGTGTTCCATCTAATCCTTCATATAGTCCTTGTTTCAGAAAATCTGACACAACAAATGCTTAGTTCATATATATTTACAATTATTATATCTACTTGATTTTTTCCTATAACCAAGATGTTGCAGCCTTCTTCTTCTTAATTTTGGTTTGAAGTCTAGATTGTGAATATAAATAAAGCTATGCTGGGATGAAACATACTTGGCCATGGTGTAAAATCTTTTTGATGATTTGTTTGACTACTTGTTGAGGATATATTCATCTACACTCATTAGAAAGATTGGCACTTAGTTTTTTTTGTTGTGGTTGTTGTTTGGATCTGTGTCTATTTTCTGAATCAGGGTAAAGATAGCTTCCTGGAGTGACTTTGGGAATACACTTTTCATTTCAATTTCATTACTGTTTTTGAGGAATGTTGAAATTAGATCTGCCCTAAAGTTTTTGTAGAATTTGGTAGTGAATCAGTCATATGCTAGGATTCTCTTATGAGGTTAAAATTTTATTGATGTTTCAGTGTTATTAGTAGTTATTGGATGAGTTAGGATTTTAAAACTTGTTGGTTCAGTTTCAGGAATTCATGTGTATCTAGGAGTCTCTCCATTTTCTATGAGTTCTCCATGTCTTGGTGCATTCATTTGTGAACTACTCTTCTGGATTTCAATATTGTCTATTCTGATGTCACTTTTCTCATTTCTAATTGCATTGATTTTTGTGTTTTTTATACTGGGGATCAAGTTCAATGATGTGTCTTTTATTGCTTTTTTTAAGACTCACCAATTAAAGGAAATTGGTAATGAAAAATGTGATATTTCATGGACACTATAAGACCAAGAATGTTATGACAACCTGTTCACAAATCTGCATGTCAATATATTTGGGAATAGAAAAGAAATTAATAGATTACTAGATTGTGTGTACTCAAAAAATTAAAACAAGAAAACATGAAGACAATGAATAGTCCAAATGTACTCTCAGGAAAGGAAATGTAAGCAGTAATAAAAAAATAACATTATCTCCTTAGAAAAGCCAAAATTCCAACGGATTCACTGGTGAATTCTAAAAGAATTGCAGGGAAGATTTAATGCCAGAACTCCTCAAACTCTAATAAAATGGAAAGGGAGGAAGTATTCATCAAGCCATTCCTGGAAGCTAGCATTACCCTAATTCCAAAACCATTGAAGATTCCAACTTAGAAAGAGTACTATATGCCAAACTATTTAACTCAGATGCAAACCTCCTCAAAAAGATCCTGGAGCATAAAATGCCACAAATCATAAAAAAGATTTTAAATCATGATAAAGTCAGATTTCTTTCATGGATGCAAGGAAGGTTCAGTACATGTAAATCCATCAATGCATCTATCACAGAAAGAGAAGCAAGGATCAAAATCAAATGATCATCTCAGTAGCTGAAGACATTTTTTTTGAGAAAATCCTACATATTTTGATTAGAAAAACTGTAAGAAAACAGAATAAACTTATCTCAATCTGTTAAAATCAACTTGTGAGAATCCTACTGCCAATATCACATTAAATGGTGGAAAACTGAAAGACTTTGATCCAATATGAGGAAAAAGACAAGGGCATCCACTCTCACTCTAGTTTTACCTTGAAATTTTTACAGCTTATTTCTAGATGCCTCCCTACAGCCTCACATTCTCATAGGTGGGACTTTTCATAGGTGTAGGTTTATGGAATGCAATATTGAGATTGAGGGTGTTTGATTTCTGGGTTACTCCTCTAGGTGAATTACAATATTAGTGGTTGTGGTTTGTAGATTTATTGAAAAAGAAAGCCCTACCCTTATTTTGGTGGCAGAAATCAACAGGCTTGTAGTCTGAGTGGATTATAGAAAACATAAGAAGTTAGGTTTGCTGCTGCTGGCTTCTCTCTTCTGTACCATGGACACTTAAAAGAAACCTTTACTCCTTCAACTTACATGTGTTGGATATTTTGTCCTAACAATGAGAAAATAACTATGACAGTATTTCAATCAATAATCAGAGCAATAAAGAAAAAGAAAAAGGGATATATATGGGAAGCTATCATTCATTTCAGATAACAAAACCTTGTACATAGAAGATCCTACAAAAATTCTACTGTAAGACTTGGAATTAGTACCAAAATGTGTAATGCAATGGGAAGAAAATTAACACATAAAAATCAATAGCACTCCTCTTACTCCGGTAAAATCACATAGAATGGAATTAGGGAAACAATTTTACTCATAATATCATCAACACAAATTAAATACATATGAATTAATCCAACCAAGGAAGTGTAAAACCGGTACACTGATAAGAACCACAGTACTCTGCAAAAGATTGTCAAGGAGGACATCAGCAAATGGGAAGACATTCCCTGTTCCTGGATAGGCAGAATCTATTTTCTTTAAAAGGACCCTACCTTAGCAAATTTATAGACAAATTTAACTCAATTACAATAAAACTGCTAACAGCAATCTTCATGGAACCAGAAAGGACAATCTTACTATTCATAGGAGACAAAAGAGACTTAGAATAATGAAAGTGACCTGAGTAACAAGTGAAAGATTCTGCCAGTCTAGGGCTTAGATATCTGCCACATGACATTCACTTAACTTTGTACCGGACCCTTAGAAGCAACTCATCTTTCCATGAGTAATTTCTATGTTCTCCTTCTCATTCCACAGATAAACCTTCTGCTCCCTTTTAGCACTTGCCCCAAACCCTCCCCAATCTCAGCACTCCACAACCACCCAAACCTCCAGCTCTGGCCCCCAGTAAATCTTTCTGTATTCTGCTTTTCACAGGCAGAGGTTCCTTCAAATCAGTGATTAGTATGTCAGTTTGTATACCTCCCACACTCCTCCTGAAAGACAGACTTGATAAAAGTGGCTTCACTTCTTTGTTTTTGCTGAAAGCATTTATATTTCTTTTTAAAACTCTTCCATGCCTGCATTAAAGGCCTCTCCAGTCTTTTTCATCTCTCTCATTTTCTCTTATCTGCCACAGATTGAGGGCCAAAATACTCCATCAACAAGGGCAAAGTATGAAGCATTATAAATTAAGATTATGGTATTATTTTTGAAAAGCCACAGTGATTGAAGAAAAACAACATAATTGGGCTGAGGATCAGTGGAACAGAATCAAGGATACAAAAACATCACCAGGCACAGTCAGATTTGACCAAGGGTCCAAAAATTTGTTTTGCAAAAAAAATATCATCACTAAAAGTGGGGCTGGGAAAACTGAATAAAAAACGCAGAAGATTGAATGTAACCTACACATCTTACCATGTAGTAAATTATAAATCAAAATGGTTTAAATCTCTGAATGATACAAAAGAATCAATCTTTTGGAATATTAAATATGTATAACTCTTGAAGATATAAGTGCAAAAAAAAAGACTTGGAACACAATGGCAGCTATAAAATAAATAAGTACAGTGGTGTACAAACGGTATCTAATCAAATTTTAAGCTTCCTCAGAGCAAAGAAAAGTCAACAGAGTGAAGAATATACAGAATGGGAAAATTTTTTGTGAATTATTTCTCAATCACAAGACTATTCAGAATATATAAATAACTAAAAATATTAGATCCACAAAAAGAAAATTCCTAATCAAAAATGTGAAACAGAAATAAATACATATTTTACAAAAGTTTTATGAATGGCACATAAACATATGAAAATACTTTCAATGTTGCTAGTCATTTGAGAAATGAAAATTAAACCAAAATTTATTCCATTGTTCTACACAATGAATAGGTGTCACTAAAAATCAAATACTAACAGGTGATGATAGAGCTTGAGGGGAAAAAATCTACATTGTTTCTGGAAATGTAATCTTGTTCAACCACAATGGAGCTAAAAACTAAATTCAAAAAGCTAAAACAAGAAATTCCATTTGACTCTCATATTTTCTTTCTAGATGTCTTACCAAAACAATTGAAAGTCATGATCACACTGTGATATACAATACTCATGTTTGTAGCCTCACACCTCATAATAGCTAAAGGCTAAAGCAGCCTCTATGCCCACTAACAGTTGAATATATAAAGAAAATATATTTATGCAGGTTATAATTTCACACTTGTACAATGAAAGGTAAATGCTTATCAAAATTAGGAAATTGGATGCAGCTTGAGACTATAATCATAAACAAAATGCATGAGAAGCAGAAGGCTAAATATGATGTATTTTTCTTACATGGGAAACTAAACATATAACTGTTGAAGAAAGTCAAAAGTAATAGGAGGTAGTGGAATAAATCTTTTATAAGTGGAAAGGAGATGAAGAGATGAAGGAAGTTAGGAAAGAGCAATAAAAAAGAATAAAAAGTATTATTTTATTATGAATAAATACCAAATCACAAAGTGGAATATAATGATTACATAGTGCAAACATATACCAAGAAGAATGAAAAACAAGGACAGAAACAAAACTTTGAAATGATGGAGAAACAGCAACTTTTCATCAAACAGAATTTTAGGTAATTTGTGACTACCAAAACAACACTACAAAAAAAATTCAGTGATACACTAGACAGAGTAAGTGATGCCCAAAACACCAGAGATCTTTGTGGAATGAATACAGGAAGCCAGGGTGAGGAACTGAGTAAAAGGGAAGAATACAGCAATCAGTGACAGAAAAATAACGCAATGAAAGGAATCAATATCCTTCAATAATTACTCACAATATCAAATCTCAACTACTCAATCCAATGTCAAAATTAGCAGGTTAAATCACAATACAAAGTCCAACTGTATGTTGCATATAGAAGACAAATATAATCCATTAAAAAACACTGCAAATTGAGGGATGGAAAATAGCATTTCATGCAATAGGAGCCTGAAAGTGGGTCTTAAAATTAAGTAATGAAAAGCTGATCAGTAAAGGCAAAATTTTTATTTTAGTTTAGTTTTGCAGTATGGGAACTCTTTTCTTCATAAAGTGCTCTAGATGCAGAACGAGCTCTCTATAAACAGGAGGTACTCCTAGGGAGACATGAAGCAAAGCAGAACTGTGCCAGCTACCTGCTCACTTCCTTGAAACTTGTGCTTAGGAATGGAAACATCAAAAACACTTGTAGAAATCAATTCAAACCCTTTTATGAAGGAACACCTACTCAGAACTGGGTCTGAGATCAAAGACAGCCCAGAGAAACACCTAACAAGGGTAGGGCCCTCCCTCAGAAAAATATTTTCTTCAATCTTCAGGGACCTTTCAAAAATGTGTCTGAAGATCTGGGCCCCTGTGGATACATTTCTCAGTTCTGGTGTGCAACTCTTTTTTGTGTATCTATCTTAAAAGAACTTTATTATTGTTTTTAAAGATAATTTTTAGTGCAAAAAATATATTCTGTCAAAACATTTCTCCTCCTCCTCTTCCTCCTCATCTTCCTTTATCTCCTCATCCTTTTTTTCTCCTCCTCTTCCTCCTCCTCCAAGAAAATACAGGCCATAGAAAATGGTACATTACTGATTTACACATATCAGAGGATTCACTGCTGAATTTTATAAGAATTCCAGAGTAGAATTAATGTGAATACTCTTAACAATTTTCCATGAATTTTAAGAGGAGGAAAACTTCTAAATAATTTATTTGCAGTAATATTTCCCTCAAGCAAAAAATTAGACAAGGACTTATCACAGAAAAAAATACTATAGACAAATTTTCTTTGTGAACTGACACAAAAAACTCCTCAATATAATACTTACTAACAGAAATTAATACATAACTAAAAGGAACGTAGTTCATGACCAGTTGATTTTGTTCCAGTAATGCAAAGATTGTTCAACATACATAAGTTAATAAATGTAATACATCACAGAAACAGATATAATAGTAAAAATATCATGATTGTATCAGTATATACAGAAATAAACTTTCATAAATTATAACATTTATTCATTGTTAAAACAAAAACCTTGGTGAAAATGAATGTACAAAACTTTACATAAAATTGTAAAATCCATCCATGATGTTCACTTTGCCTAAACATGCTAAATAGTGAAAAATTTAAAGAAGAATTTCTAAAATCAGGAATAAAGTAATGATATGCAGTCTCACAATTTCTGTCCAGTACAGTATTCAAACTTGTGCAAGATCAATTAGGCAAGAATAATGAAAGCAATTCAAGTAAGAAAGGAAAGGTTAAAATATCCTTTCCTGGCATATAATGTGACTTTAATTAGAGCATCCAAAAAAAAATACAAAAAAGCAAACTGCACCACAAGCCTCTTAGAACTAATAGTTAATTCAACAAAGTGACAGGATACAAGATAAATATACAAAACAAATAGCATTTACACACACACAAAAAAAAAATCACCAGGAAAAAATCAGGTGAACTTTTCTATTCACAGTAGTTTCACAAATATTTTGTATCTTGGAATTAACCTAACTGAGGTGGTGAAGAACCTTTGTAATGAAAACTATGCTATCCTAAAAAGGAGATGGAAGAGGACATTAGAAAATGCAAAGGCACCCTCTCTTCTTGAACAGGCATAACTAATATTTTCAAAATGTTCATATTACAAAAAATTCTATGCAGCTTTAAAAAATTCTCTGCTAAAGTACCATAAATTTGTTACAGAACTAAAATGACTATTTCTAAACAAACATACAATTACCTATAAATACTTCTGTGAACAAGAAGAGACCCTGAAGAGCCAAAGCAGATGGCTAACAAGAGCAAGTCAGGAGGCATCTCAATGCCAGACTTCAAGGTACAGTACAAAGCTTCAGATGTGAAACAGCATGGCACTGGTAGAACAAAACATATTACCAAAAGGAATATAATAGAGGATTCAAACAAACCCAAGGGCCAGTGCTGAGTGCCTGACAGAATGAAGATTGCCTAACCAATATTTCTGGAAAATCTGATTATCCATATGCAGAAGGGTGGATTTTGATCCATATTTTTCTTAATGCACTAAAACAAAATACAATGACTCAAAGCCTCATATACATAGAAACACCAATGCTGATCTGCTAAAAAATAAAACTGGCAAAACTCTTGATGACATAGGCATAAGCTACAAATTCCTGAAAAGAGCCCTAGCAGCACAATAAATAATGTCAACAATCAACAAATAATATTATTTTAAATTTAAAATCTCTGCTCAGCAAAGGAATCAACCAACTGAGTGAAAAGATAAGAAGAGAATGGAAAAAAATGTTGCCATCTATTCTCCATTCAGAAGACTATTATCTAGAATGTATAGAGAACTAAAAATACTTGACCATCAAAAGTAAAAGACCCAATCAAATATAGGCAAATGAAATGAACAGATACTTCTCAAAATGCAAATTTATAGTAAATACATGAAAAATTGTTCAGCATCTTTGGCTGTTAAAGAAATATAAATCAAAATATTACTGAGAGTCCATCTTACTCCAGTAGCAATGTCCATTATCCAGAACTAAAGAAAAAATTTGAGGAGGTTGTTGAGGATAAAAGGATTGCAATGTTAGATACCTTGTGTCAACATGAAAATTTTAAATGTTTATCAAAGGGACTCATCAGGAGCTTGGATCTTCCCTTTGCAAACATTCTCCTTCTATGCAAATGGAGGTTGCTTAGATGTTTACTGCTATACCATCCTTGGCAGGATGGGTAACTTACAGACAACATAAGGGAGAAAAAGAGAATGGATCTCCATTTTTCCTCTTGCTGCTTTTTCTGTCTTCTGCAATCTTGTAGTGTTGCCCCCGTGTCATGGCACCTTGCCTAGGAGTTAGCTGATTTCAGACTGAAACTTCCACAACTGATGCTAAATAAAAGTTTTTTCCCATAATTTTGGGTGTTGGATATTTTGTTTCAGCAACAATAGGAAATTAACTGTCACAACCACCAGATGTAAAAGACCAAATTAAACATAGGCAATTGAAATTAACAAATACCTCTAAAAATACAAATTTCTAATAAATGCATGAACAAATGATCAGCATCTTTGGCCATGACAGAAAATCTATTCAAGTCAACCAAACTTACTGCAGTAAATGGCCATTATCCAGGATTTAAGGAAGAACAAATACTGAGGAGGTTAGAGTAGATGAAATAATGAATAAAGATAATATGACACATCTACACAAAGGAGTATTAAGTCATAAGGCAGGATGATATTGAAACATTTGCAGGAAAATCAAATTTTGAGTTCATAATGCAAAGTAAAATTATTCATTTGTTAAAAGCTAATTATCACATGGGGTCTTTGATGTTAAGAGACCAAAAATAAACAACTTAGAAAGCAAAATAAAAGCCCATGTTATGAAGTAGAGACGTAGACTATGTGTATGAAGGGGATCAGGGCAACAAAAGGAATGGGGAGGATTGGAGAACAGGTAGAGCAAAAATGATGAAATCCCTAGTTAAATATACTCAATATGCACAAATGAATAAATAATGCAAAAGTAGCACAAGATGTGCCTATAGCAGAGGGTGGTAGGAAGGAGAAAATGGGAAGTTAGTGTCCTTTGTGCTCTGTATTTCTTTATGAAGAAAAAATGTTTTGGAACTAGATACAGGTGGTGGTTAAATGTACTAAATGTGACCAAATTTTACATTTGCAATGATCAACTTTGTGTTAAGTGAATTTTACATTCATTGAAAAATAAAAAGGCTACAAATGAAACTCAGGGGGAAAAATGACTTAAATCAAAAGTCCTTTACCTAAGAAGAGAAGCATAAATTGATGGCCACCAAAATTAATTTTTCCATGATGATTCATTTTTAAGTCATGTTTATAGAGGTTAATTGTTATGGATAATTGTGTGTATTCTTCTCTGAATGATATGGAGGGCCATACATTAATGTTTGTTTTAGGTTATGAAAAATTAACATGTTTTACATAATGATATAAAAGAGCTTCTTCTGAGATCTTGCTTGCTGAGATGTAGAGCAAAACCTCTTTAGGACACAACAAGGAGTTACATGTTGCACCTTCACTACTTTAAGTCCTGTGCAGATCCTGGGAATACCCTGATGTAGGTCTCCACTCCCCACTTATTTTTCTCCAGTACCTTACTATTCTGAATCCCCCCATTGGAACCGAGGGTCCCAACAGAGAGTTCTGTGTCTGCTTAGCACATTGATGTCCTCTCAATGTGTGTCTTTGCAAAAATGCACAGTTGTGTCCTCAGAGCTCCCATGCTCAGCTGTACAGAAAGCTGGTTGTGGGATATGTCAGGGGTGATAATCACTTGGCCATGAATAGATGCTGCATCCTAATTATGCAAGTTGGGCCTGTAGTCTGTCTTTCACAGCCACTCAAGACCCCAGGTGCTGACTGATCCAGTCTCTAGGGTTATAACAACAGCAATGTGGCTGTGGAATTGGAGTGAGGTTTCAACCTCAGAGAGAATCTTTGTAGAAAATAAATTTAGTTCTTAATGGACAAGTGAAATTGTGTTTATTATGCACAACATGCTGTTTGGAAGTGTATCTGCAGAGTGTGACACTGCCACTCAACCAGTTAACACCCACATTATGTGCTTAAAACTGTAGAGATATTTAGGATTTTTCAGATATAAAACCAAGGAAATAGAGAGCTCAGGAAATGCAGACTAGCACATGATAGAAAACCAAACCCTGAGCCCCTCTGCCCACAAAATGGTATCAGTGCCAAAGTATGACATTACTAATGAGGGAATGCCATGAGAAGATGGGGACACTAGTGGTGAGTGGCAAGACAACATTCATGTCATGCCTGTGTCCAGGGACCACTGCACCTATAATGATGTCATAAGAAAGTAAAGAACATTATGCCAAGTTTGTAGACCAGACAACACAGGGTACACCTGAGAGGCTTCCTACAAAATGTTTCTGAATTATCTAATATTATAAATCAGATAAACAATAAAACACTAAAAATAAATGAAAAGCTGAATATTCAGTTGTAATGAAAAAAAAATTTTCTGAAGTTTCAAAAGTCACACAGAGTATAACTATAGGTACTGACATAAGTAAACACTCAGGGAAGGAATCACAACACATTAAAAATCTAGGATGCAATAAATGATGGTATTACTAGGTGGTGGGAAATGCTGAATGTGGCAGTGCTGCTGTGGAATTCAGCCCTGGAAGATCTGTTCTGTTTTGTGGCTTTACACGGTGCCATGCTGTATATGACTATCATGTAAAAAAAATTGAGAGTTTCTGTTTGCCTTCAATCAACACATCATTTCGTGGCTTTAATACTAATTTCTGTAGAAACATTTTAGTAAGGTGATGTTCCTGCTGGTGATTTGGTCTCTACCTTGGCCTGCCTGCATGGAACTGTGTCATCCATATTAGTCATAATTCTTATTGATATCTTCTCCAGGGTTTCTATCTGCACAAGGGAATAGTGTGCTGGATCTGATCCAAGACAATGACCTTGTGCACATCAATATTTTAACAGGATCCTGGTCAAAGACAGTTCATATCTGAGAAGAATGTGCATCAAATCTTACAGCAGGTGACAGACAGTGACAGCAAGGCTGAAGGCATGGTTGATGTATTTGGACTCAGGGTGACTGGTGTTACTAAGGTCTGAGAGGTGAGGCCCACAGTAAGGATTGCAGCCTTGATCTCCATGCAGTACAGAGATTTTACAGAAGACAGCACAGGGAGGAACATTCAGTCAAGATTTATTCTTTTCTAATTGATGAGTGCATGAATTAGAAATTATGTCTCCTGCTCATAAGAGTATTTCCAAAAGAAGAGGCCCAATGCCTTGACAATGGCCCCAGGCAAAGTCCTCACAATACAATGATTTTTTCATTTGGCTATTTGTGATATACTCTAAAATATGGACACTTTGGGCTGGGGATTTATCTCGGTGGCTTAAGGACCTGCCTGGCAAGTGTGAGGTCATAAGTTTGATCCCTGGCACCAAAAAAATAAATATGGACACCTTACCACTGTCAAGACTTGTGACAGAAGCCCCCACACTAATCTGGGGTGTAAGTGAAGAGTAGGGAAATGATTTGAATAGAAAAAATAAATTCAAGTAGTAGAAAGTTCTGGAATAATCTGTGTAATTGTATTCAGACAGTAATAGGGATGGTAATTCTTCAAGTGGAAGCACAATGTCAAGAGAAGGAAGGTGAAAAGGAGAGCAAATGGACTTTGCCCAGCTTAGGAAAACCAGAAACTTGAGTGCAAGAAACTGAGTAATTATTTCAGAGTGTACATTGGAACTATTTTAAAAACAAATGACCATTGTAAGAATATTCTACCCTGTGCTTGTGCCACATTTCTTTATCCACTCAAACATTGAATAACATCTATTTTTGCAGTATGGATCAGTTATCAAGGCATCAAAAATAAATAATTTCATGCCAATTTTTTTCTAATTCACATTGTGTTTCATTTTTTTCTGTTTTTATTTTTTTCCATGGCACGTACTATCATGGATGTTGTTTCTATCTGTTGTAGCTTGGCATATCTAGCATCATCTTGTGCCATGTATTTGACCAAGAGAGTGAAAACTTATTAATGGTACAAGTCCCATGATAAAATCAGAATGAGCTGCACCCAAAGGAAGAAAAATTTATCTGCTCAACAAAGAAGCAGGATACAGAAGTCTACCAAAAATTAATGTAAGATTCTAGCTAACTTGTATCCAGAAGGATGTCTATTTGTGATTTTCTGTTTTAAAAGCTCTGTATCTTTCTATTTCAGGACCACTCATTTTGACTCTGAAACTAGGTCTGCATGTGGTCACTAAGAGTAGTTAATAAAATACCAAATTCATCAAATTGACTGCTTGGATTCCTATATTGTTAATGAACCCTTCACTTTAAGTGTATCATGATGTTTCAATATATGTGGACCTTGTGCTGAGTTTAAATTAGGAAACAATTAATTTATGATAAAATCATTCAAACCCTCTTCTGCTAGGTTTGTGAAATCCACAGTGTGGTCCTATTACCTATATTTTTGCTAATGTAGAAAAGCACACCAGAGCTTATTGTTCACTTGGAACTGTCCATAAGTACCCAACTATCTACTTCTTTCATCCTTCACTCTGTTCTCTTTTAAAACTGTTGTATAAAAACCTGCAGCATTTCCTTCCCCAAGTTGTGCTTCATAGTGTGTTCTGGCTTGGCAAAAGCTGTCACCTTGTCTTCTATGTAGTTTTCCAACTTGAGCTCTCACCAGCAAGGAATTTGAGTTTGTGTTGCTCAGCAGATAACAGGGATTTTAATGGCATATGAGGATGGAAATCTTTAGGAAAAGTATTTTGTGGTTTCTTGTCACTTAATTTGAGGTTCGTGCTCCCCCTCTTTTTTTATTAAAACCAATTGTATGTATGCCATCATGGTGTGTTGTACGTGAGAGCATAGCATGCATAATATGAGCAACCCACAAAGTCCTAGGATATCTAGAAGTGCCAGGGTAAGGAGATTGGCTGGTGAGAACAAACATTGAAGATTATGAAGATCTGTGAGAATAGTGTCAGCACAGGAACTTGAATAGAGTCAATAGTTTGTATTTGATTTGTGAGTTAAAGTGATGCTTGAATAGGTGCTGTCACCTATAACATAGGGTCAAGTATCAAGTTATGGAGTGTGAGGTGCATGATTGAGAGTTTGGCAGGTTTTGGGGTGATACAAAGCAGCGTTTTAGTGTATTGGTGGTCACAGACAGTTGTGGCAAAATGCCAGAGGTCTTGAAGTTCAGCATCTAGAAGATCTATTTGTTGTTGTAGCTTCAGGAGGGACATATGAGTATAGGTATTTAGTTGTTGTTGTACCCAAAAGGTTTCAGTGACAGTCTGGGATAGATTGTTGAGTTCTTGAGCCAACACTGTTGATTTAGTGAGCAAGACAGTGGCCATGGCTCGTGTGGCAGTGGTTATAAGGAAAGCTATTATAAGTGAGGTGAGGGCAGAGGCACCAAAGTCCCTCTTGATGTGCACCTGTAGGGCATTGAGAGAGAGAGCTGAAGAGGCAGACTAGGGGCTGCCCGGCTTGTCACATTTATGGGGACCCAGAGCACGGAGGGGGTGTGGAGAATTAGCATAAAGGAGGGAGTGCCATCCCAGCAGTTTCATAGATGGCAGGTCCTGTTATGGGCATAGTCAAGAGACATTTCCTGTGGACAAGAGCAGGAGAAACGGAGGCAACACAGGCAGCAGCAGAGTGATTTAGAAATCAGGTATGGTTCATCTGCAGGGTGGATTCCCAAGATGATTAATTACGAGTGAATGTTCCATTGGAGAGTGACTGGCTACTGATCAACATCAAGGGAAGCAGGTAGAGGTACCTAGACATCCTTCAGAGCATGCATACCCCCAAAACAGACACAAGGTATCATTGTGGATCATGTTTAGCACATGACTCAGAGAATTTAGGATTAGATTAATGGCTGCTGCATGAAAATAGAGGGTGCTCCAAAGCATGGCATATTTGTCATTTTTATAAGTGGCAGAAGTAGGAAGGCACTTGCACCAAGGAAGTTCATCAAGCCAGGTAGAGAAGTTGTGCCAGAGGGGGCTGCATGGGTTGTAAGAGGGCCTAGATGTGAATTGGCAAGAGACTTGGGAACAAGTGGTATTCCTCTGCCTTTGTCATTCACAGGAGCTAAGAGGGAGGAGGATATCCATTGTTAGAAACGTCTTTTTCTGGAGGGAGAAGTCTCCTGTCTGATGACAAAAACAGGTTAAGCACATAGGTGTCCTCTCCTTCCAGACAGCTGGGTGGGTCAGATTGTCTGAGATAACCTGAAAAGTCAAAGGGTTATTGATATCTGGAGGAAGCATCCAATTAGCAAAGGAAACCTTGGTGGCAGAGAAATAAGAGTTCATATGGTAAGGCAAAGGTACAGTCAGAAACAAAAAAATGAGGTAAGGCAGGAGAGTCAGCTGTGACTATCAAAAGGCCAGGTGGATTTTGCAGGGCAGCCCAGACCTGGACAGAAACCTCATCAGTGGCTGGGGAAGAGTTTATGGAGATGATGGCTCATATCATCAGGAACAGTTTAGCAGGTGATTGTTCCTGCAGGGGTAGGAAGCCACAGGCTTGGCTGCAGAGGGCCTTGATGGTTCCTCAGGTAATAGGGGGGCTGAGGTAGTGTTAGGAAGGTGTCTTCTCCTGTGTCACAATGGTCCAACCCCTGGACATCTGTCATCAATGGTCAGGTGACTCATCTCTGAGATCGGTGGTGGTGGCAGGCCTAACATCACGAGCTGGAAGCCACACGGGACTGGATGCCATTTCTTGAAATACACAAGCAAAGCCTTGGTCTTTTGTTAGTAGTGGGGCAGGTGGTTTCCACAGCTGGGTCATTGGGTCCCTCCAGTGAACAAGAGGGAGTGGCATAGTTGGGGCTAACAGGGGCCCCCTATTTTTGTGGGCAGATGAGAGAGTTAGCATTGTAAGATAAAAGACTTATTGTTATGAAAGCCTTTGTGAGTAGTTCACCTGGTGTACAACAGGGGTGTAATTTCCCCTCCTTTTTAAAAAATGTTTTAATAGTCTGGTGGGCTCTCTCTATGATGGCTTGTCCTTGAGGGTAATAGGGGATAATGTGGTGCAATGTGATGTTGTATTTTGCACATGTGCTTTTGAAGGTTTGACTGATGAAACGTGGCCCATTGTCTGTTTTTAAGTGCCAAGGTATCCCCAACATGAGGATGGCTTTTTGAAGTCTCAGGTGACATGATTGGCTGTTTCTATGGTCATGGCAATGGCCATTATAGCACCAGAGAAGGTGTCCTTGACAACATAAACATATTTTAGTTTTCCAAATGGGGAGTAATGAGTAACATCCATTGACCAGCTGGCATTGGGGCAGAGTCCTTGTGGATTGACTCCTTAAGGTTGGAGCAGTTCCAGTGGACACAAGGGGATGCACATTGCACAGCTTTGAACTAAGTGTTTGTACGAGGCTTTTGGGACTTCTAGGAGTAGTTGGTATATGGCCTTTGCTGACAGATGACACCTGGAATGGAGCATTTTTGCTTCTGTCAAAGGATCTGACAAGGATAGTTGTGTAGCCTGAATTGAAACCAAATGATCTGCATGTTGATTTCCTTGGGCCAGACGGCCATGAAACCTATAATGTGAGCATATGGGTTGGATGTGCCAGGGGTATCTATGATGTTGGAGGGTCCTTTGAAGGGTCTTTAAGTCTTTCTCAAGTGTGATATCTTTCATTTTTATCATAGCATGGGGGATAACATGACAAATTTTGGCTACATATTGACTGTCTGAAAAGATGTTGACAGGGTAGTCGGGGCAGTATTGTAACACTTGAAAAACCACAAGAAGTTCAGCCAATGGAACAGAGAATATATGATTAGTAACTTATATTTTGGGGTGGTCATACTCATTAGAGTGATGTATGATAATGGCATATGTTGTTTTGAGGCATCTGTAAAAGCAACCCTACTATGAGGAATAGGGTTGATGAAGGGAAATGGGACAGCCTCATAAGAGGAAAATGAGGCCTTGAAGGGTTGACTTGGGGTGCAGTGGTTTGAGAGTTGGCCTGGGAAATTCAGGAGTAGCACTGGTAAATCTAGGTTATGAGAGAGTTGTACTTTTATTTGACTTTGAGTTAGTGAATTATCAGCGTATCTGGCTCACAACTGTAACGAAGAATAACTTTCTCAGTTTTACACCTATGTGACAGATGGCTGTCATCAGTGGTGTTATCTTAGATAGAGAAGAATAAGCAGTGTGGGCCAAAGGAGAGGGCTCTGTTGCCACTGTTGCCATATGACACCCAGGGGCATTGCTGGTGATGACAGTATGAAGGCTAAAAGAATCTCCCTGGGGTCAAACCTATTAACATGTGTGTTTTGTACAGCCTTGTCAATATAACCTAATGTTAGGTGAGCACCGGGGAAGAGGACTCATGGGGAGGCTGGATCTGGATTGCCTTGTAGAAGATCATAGAATAGCCACAGCTTGTCAGAGGAGAGAAACATGGCTGGCTGCATCCAGTTGATAACACCACACAACTGTTGTAGCTCTGCCAAGGTATAAGAGGATTGTCTGTGTAACCTGGGGGATATGGGTATAACTTTATCTGTAATGTGGTGACCTAGAAAGATGTAGGGAGCTTTTGTCTAAGTCTTTTCTGGGGCTATTTGGAGTCCCAGTAACTTAAGGTTGTTTCATAACTGTTGAAGACCCAATTGTAATTGGTGAGGGTCTGCATGGGAGAGAAGATCATCCATATAGTGAATACAATGATAAGAGGATCAGAGGGGTTTGATGGCATGATCTACATACATCTGGCATATGGTAGGGCTATTTATCATTCCTTGTGGAAGTACTTTCCATTGATATCTCTCAATATGTCCCTGGTGGTTAGTCACAGGGACTGAAAAGGTAAAACTAGGTTGGTCTCTTTTATGTAGCAGGATGGAGGAGAAACAGTCTTTTATATATATGATAACAAAATAATGATCTTTTGGAATTGCTGTAGGGGACAGCAGTCCTGGCTGAAGAGCCCCTATCTTTATAATATATTTATTAACTTTCCTAAGATCATGGAGCAAATGGCATTTGTTCTTATCCTTTTTATGGATGACAAACACCTATGTATTCCAAGGGTTAACTGATGGCTCTGTATGTTTTTGATGTAATTGTTCCTCAATTAACTGTCAGAGGGTAATTAGCTTTTGGGATGTTAAGGGCCATTGGCCCACCCATACAGGAGTATCAGTGTCCCGGGTCAGCTGTATGGGTTGTGGTTTTAACACAGGAGCAAGGGCCCCTAGGAGGGTGGAAGTAGTGCAGTGGTTAACTTAACAGTTATTTGAGTTAAAATATCTCTTCCCCATAGAACTTGTGGAAGGCCCTTTAGAAATAGAAGTTGGTAGTATCCTGAGTGTCCTTCTCTGCCCCTCCATTTGAGTAGACTTGTTGTTTGAATGGCTGATTGTGGCTTGGAGCCCGGGGGAGGGGGTAAAGGGAGAGGCTTGGGCACAGCTCCCTCCCACCTGTTTACCACCAAAGGTCAGTTTAGTGGGAGACAGTTTTTCCACAGACAATGTTGGTGGTGGTTCAGGACGATTCAAGGTCGCACATAATTGCGCGCTTTATTTTGATTATTAGCGGGTGAATGAGGAAGGCCACCGCACACATGCGCAGTCCTCACTAGTTGCCGGGCTCCGGAGACCGTGACGCTGCGCTGACTCGACTCAGGAGGGCTCTGAGGTGGTGATGGAGCGACCCGGAGCGGCCGGAAACTGCGGGTCACACTTGCTCCCTGCTGCTGGCTCTGCTGTAGTGAATGAGAAGCAAAGACTGAAGACCGCTTTCCAGGCCGGCCAGGGTTTCTAGGTGGAAGATGATGGAGCAGAATCTTGTGAAGGGCCCAGGACACAAATTGCTTTATAGAAAGGCAGACATGACCTTGCAGGGACCGCTAAGATCAGTGCATCTAAAAGCAAATTTCTGCAGTTCGCCAGCTTGCCCAACACACGGTCACCTCTCCCTGGTGATTGAGTGTATTTGGGGGCTGACTGATCCCTCTTTCTGCAAGCAGACAGGATGCAGCGCTCATTTATTTCTCTTTTCACCATTCATCTGGAATTCACATTCACTTGTGTTCAAACTGAAGGATAAACTGAGCTAAGTTCTCCTTCCATGTTAGATGGCTCAGTTTGTGCTTTGGTGTTTATCGTTCTCTTGTTTTATGGTGTGAGAAAGGTGCAGGGCTGCTGACCTGTGCTGGGTCAAAGAGTCACTCTGCGTTTGAACCTCACAGCAGATACTGCTCTGGTGAGGCACAGCCAGGAAGGCTGGGATGAACCCCAGAAAATTCTCAAATGCTCAATGGGGGACCAGGTGTGCTTTGCAAAGAAAACACACTGGAAACAAACCCTTCCATGAGCTCTGACATCTCAGAACATGGCCCGAAAGGATCCGGCATCTGGAGTTTCAGGAAAAAAAACAAAACCTGAAGTTTTATGTAAAACGTACCCAGAGGCCTATAAGAAGTGCTTAAAGATTCTTTCCATAGTCCAAGCTGTGAAAGCCACGGAATTGTGTGCTTTGGGCTGTTTTTGTTTATTCTTCCTGCTCCATAAGAAAAAAGTTAAATAAGAAGAAATTGGGGGAAATCAGACACAACTAGCTGAGCTGATGAACTGTTTCCCCAGTGCTTGCTTATATCAGGATGGAGAGGGATTTCTTAGTCTCCCTGTAACCATTATGATGGAAAAGCATTTCGGAGCTGGTGAACTGGCATCTGCTTTATCCCAAGAAAATTGTCACTGAGACTGCCACAAGATGCTAAGGAGTTTAATATTGGCTAAGAATGTGGCCCTCCAAACTATGTTTTTTCTTATTTAAATGTCATTATTTATATTTTCCTTTAAATCAATTTAATGTTGAAATTATTCCCCAAGAAGAATATTGTATCTGAAACATTCTTAGAAAGATACTATTCTCTTCCCATTGCTAAAAATAATTCTCTCCTACCTTTGGCAGCCTCTTAGTCAATTGCCCTCTTGGGGGAATAATTTGTGTTCTCCTTTGCACATTTAAATAA
>PVLA01016874.1:0-19267 GCA_004027455.1 Hydrochoerus hydrochaeris
GCAAAACTGTCGTTAGAAATTAATGGAGAAACAAGATGCTTCCATGACAAAGAGGAACTGGGGGAGTTTGTGACCACCAATCCAACCCTACAGAGAATACTGAAGGACATTCTAGAGAGAGAAAAAAAATACCAGGATTTTAGGAACAGTGGCAGAAAGGCCTCAATGAGTGGGGCAGGCAATAGAATGAAGGAGAAAACTAGACAAACAAAGGCAGAAAAATAGCATAGCAGGAATGATGCAGAGAAGGATAACTAGAATCTCTAACAGAGATGGCCTTGATATGCTATATTGTAAATAGTGTGCCAGGATTTAAAACCCACATTACTCACACTACTCTGCTTAGATGTATTATATTCTCTTCCAGCCATTCTACCTGTACTAGATTTGAAGGCACAGACAGTAATCCCAAAAATAACAGGATATAGTATGGTAATCATCCTTAATTTCCTATTAACTTAATCTAAAGCTCTGTAAAACCTACACTGTTTTACCATGACTGATTGTAATTGAATCTGGTTTGTTAGATCACTGTTTTGTATTGACAGATTTTATTCAAAGCTGTTATGATTGATAGTATCAACTCTGTGAGTATAGGCGACTACACTGAAGATGACAAGATTCACTAGGATACCCACTCTGGTTTGTTTATTACCTGGTTTTGAAGTTTTACACTGTCTACAATGTTTTGTTTTTATTAAAATTGTTATGTACTCCTATATTCAATTATATTATGCCTGATGATATGGACAGTTCTATTGAAGATAATAAGAGACAACACAGTAACCATTGTAGATCACCTTGCATTGTGGATTTATATGGCTTTTTTTCATGTTTTTATAGGAATTTGTTTTGTTTTGCTATGTTTTATTTTTCCCTCTAATACAGAGAGGATAGAAACACATGTAGAGACTCATGCATGATTAGAACCTATTACTGATTATATAACACATGATGAAATGAACAACTACTTTAAAGAAAAAGAGACACTACAGTACCCCATGCTGATTCCATAGCATCATAATGTGAAATCCAGCAATACTACTATTCTTTGTTCAGAGTGAGTGTAGACTGTTTTGTTTAATTTCAACATGCATGAAGGTATGGATAGCTATTTTGAAGAGAATGAGGGACACTATGACAGCCATTGTTGACTTCCCTATTGTCTGGTCTTGAAGACCTAAAATGCCTTCATTATCCTGTTCAGATCAGTTGTATACTATGTTACTTCATGTGAATTCTCTGTATGTGAAGATATGGACAACTATTTGGAAGAAAAAAAGGGACAATATGATAGATAGTGAAGATATCTGATAGCCTTGCTTTGAAATTTATGTCTCTTACATTGCTTTTTTGTGTTGTTTTGTTCTGCCTAATTTTACCCTCTTTAAAAAAATAAAAAAAGTGTCAGGAGTAATTTTTTTGATAATGTATTATCAGAAAAGATCCACAAATTCTCAACACTAAAGCTGAATATATACATGTTTTCTTCTACTGTTTGAATTTACATGCATCTGATTCCCAGGGGAATATTCCTACATGTTTGTTAATTGTGGTTACTCTTTCTACCCAGCTGAAACTCTTTGTGATTTTTATCCTTTAGGTAGTACAGATTAACCATATGCACTTGTTTAGTACATAGCATTTTAGTGAGACATTCTCATTTGTTTTTCTGAGTTCTGTTCCTCTGAGCTTTCCCTCCTTTTTGTATGTTTAGCACATGTTTGCTACCATTTTTAGCATATTGCTGTTTTCCACTTTAAATATTTACTGTCTTAATCTATTCATTTATTTTTTAGTTTCTCTACCTTTCTGGCTTTTATTTTGACAAGTAAATAATACCTTGCAAACATGCAACTAAAGAAGCATATGAAATGTTTCTTATTTAAAAAATACTTAAAAAAGTATTTTATAATGCTAATAATCTCTGCTAATTTGTGTGATTTTCAATTTGGAGTTTTTTATTTTGTTCCCACACTTTGAATAGGTACCAGGAAGAAACAGACCTGAATGTTGGAACTGTCCCTCCCCTGCCTCAATTTGCAGTGCCAGTACCTTTGCATGGGCTTTAGAGAACTGAGACAGTGATGATGGCTATTGGGGACCACAAATTCACAATAGCTAATTTTGCATACTTCCTTAAGGGATAAATGGAGGCTTGGGATTATGGTGTCACCCTTTTGAGACTTCTCATTAACTCTTGGGATGGGCCATCATCTCCCACCCACTAAGACTAAACTAAATTAAGTCTTCTAAAATGAAAAAGAACACTCCAGAGTAAGATCTTTCTTAGCATAAAATCATCTCCATCCTCTTGAGTCATTCCAGGATTATTCATTGCCTTCAGCGTAATTGAACTCTGAATCTTTTTCTGACCTTCATTCTTCTACTAACCCCTCCTATCATTGTATACACCCATTGCACTGTACACACCAAATAAATAGTAGCTGGTTTGGAGTATCTAGGTTTTTTCCCTCCTAAGGCATTGACTTCCCAGTCCCATATCATGCATTACTAAATTTGTCTCTGTTTCTTATTTTATCCTTTGCTATATCCCTCATCCAGGCAGCTGGGGATCTTAGCCAGGTCCCCAATAGATGGTAACACCTTGGCAGTGACACTTGGATGCTGCAAAAGCAGTGTGTGCCTGCCTACCCAACAGGTGTTCACTTCTGCAGGGGTGAATAAAGCAGCTACAAATGTGGGAAGGTATTGCTCTGAGAACTTTATTGTTTCCACCTCACCTCACCAGCTAAAAAGTGGTATTATTGTTTCCACCTCAACTCACCAGCTAAAAAGTGGTAAATATTCTGAGGAAATTTGGTTCATGACAGTGCCTGATTGAATATAATTGAGAGTGCAAAAAGCAAATACTGTGAGAATCAGGGAGATACCAGCAGCTGAATTCTCTTCATACACAGTAGAAAAATCATTTTCCCTAACTAATTCACAAAGTCAGCTTGCATAAGCAGGCAGAGATTGGATATTTCTTATCACTCAAATCATCTGTTCCAAGTGGAATATCTGAAAGAAAAATTCATTCTGTGTACATTTTCAACTGCTCAGAAATAAGAAAGTACCTTTGGGACCATGATGAAGTCAGCAACCCAGCTGACACTTCTTCTCTGAAGATGTAGAGGCCTTGGCCCCTGTGAGAGCCAAGAGAAAACTGTGCATTACTAGATGGTGGCTGGTTCCTGAAATCTTTCTCCCAGCTGGGGCTTCTCAGGGGTGACTTACAGGGTTAAATTCCTTTAGGACCTGTCAGTGGGGCCATGTCAAAGCAATAACATGAAGAGGATTTAAAGTGAATGTGGGCGGGACAGGGTGGTCCAGTGAGGAACTCAGAGTAGGCTGGGGTTGAGAGGACAGCCATAGGGATTTGGGCCACCATTCGTCTCCTCAGAGGGCATGAGTATAGTTGGGAGGACTGAAATAACACAGAGATTTGTATAGGAAGATGTGCTGTCATGAAATGAAAGGCAGAAAGCACAGACCTTATGAGTCCAGCTGCAGGTCTAGAGCCCATGGAAATGTCTCATGGAAGTCTGTACCAAGGATCTGCCCTGGAAAAGCTCAAAAGTCAGAGGCTAGAAAGTCTGTCCTGCCAGGGTGAAGGATCTGTGTCAGAAGGCATTGGAGTCAGGAAGTGATGCCTAAGGTGAAGACCAGAGCTCCCCCAAGAGAACTACAGCTAATCCTAGTGGACAGCTAGGATCCAAGCTCCTCCACCAATGAGTATCAGGACAACCAGATTCTCCAGAAAAATCAGCAGCTTTCAATCTTACCCTTCAGTTCTTTTATGACATTGGCAGTAATCCTTAGGTGAGCCTTCCATGCCCATAACCACAGTGACTCAGTTCAGCTGGTGTTCTGACTTAAACTGACCATTAATCTACCACAGCAGTCACTCCAGACATCTTTCCTGGCTCAGTTACAAGTTTTCTCCCTATGTCACCCAAAGGGAGGTGGTGGCCCAGAAAGTCTCTCAAGAGAAGCCATGTAGACCTGGCATTTGTCACCCATGCTTCCCTTCTATGCTGAAATCCCCACTCCATCTGCTCAGGCTCATAGACACCTGTTGTAGTACAAGGGAGATGGCCTGAACCAGTCTGTCAGAGAACAGCAGAAACATAGGTTGTCAGCAAAACCTTGTTGGGGTTCTGGTGATCATGTAAAGTGGCTGGGACCATGTGTACCATTTTCCTTAAGGTTCAGTTTTTCCTCATTCAGCCCAGTTCTCAGCATCCTTCTCTGTGTTGCTTCTATTCTCTTTGGACAAGATCAGATTCTGGGGAAGGAGTACACATTTCTCTTTCATCCTCTTTCTGCTCAGCATGGTAAATGTGCCCTTACAGCTGGCCTTTATAAATAAACACACCAAGAGTTTTCTCAAATCCACATCACACTTAGAAGTCAATGAGTGAAATCCTTCAGAAGAAGCTTCATTGCTATCAAAATTTAGTGCTAAGAAGCCATACTGGGTTTGGGAGGAGTGCAACAAGAAGCCAATTCATCCTTCTCATGAGCCCCACAATGCATGTGGGGCCCAAGAAATGAGAGAAGCCAATTCACCCTTGCTATGAGCTGTGCAATCTATTCAGGGCCCAGGAAGAGAGACAAGCCAGTTTGCCCTTCCAATGAGTCAGCAAAAGCCATGTTGGGTCTGGGAGGAGTACAATAAAAGGCTGATTTGCCCTTCCCATGAGCTGCAAAACCCATGTGGGGCTCAGGAAGACAGATAAGAAAATTCGCCCTTCCTGTAAGCTGACCAGCACATAGGCTGAGAATCAAGAGCTCCCCTCAACCCCTGTAAGCTACTGGTTGATTTGGAGGACAAGCTGAGTTGATAGCAACTGAGGTACAACAACAACTAAATGTTTGTATTGTTTGATTGATTTTACAAGCCTAAGGCTGGTAGTGTGAGCATCTATTAGGAGGATAACAGGATGAAATATAGCAAATATAGAGGATTTTCTTCTTTTGTTTCTGAAATCCAATATTGCACTCACTGTTTTGTTTTGCTCAAATTTATTGTTTTGTTTCAACAGTGTTTTGTTTTAATTAGTTTTATTCTGTTTTGTTTTATTTGATTTTATTATGTCTGATGGTTTAGACAACTATTTTGAAGATATAGTATGGTAGCCATTGTTGATTTCCTCTTATCCTGTTTTGAAGTTTCACTGTTTGTTTTGATTGGCTTTATTCTGTTTTATTTGTTAGGATTTATTCTCTTTAAAATAAGAACAAAATTTAGTGCTAAGTAGGGAAATTTGCTTACTTTTTAAAAATTTTTATTTAAAGAGAAAAAAAAAGCAAAACAGAAAAAAAGGTAGAAACAATACAGAATTTCAAAAAAAAAACAGTAAGAAATCACTAGTTGATAAATTACATATTGTCTTCTTAGATATAGTTGTTCAAGTTACAAAATTAAAGCATACAAAGTAGATATTCAAACAGCAAGGCTGCTAACAGTTCTGTTCAATGATCCAACAAAAACTTAGCAACATGGTTATCAACCTTACACACTTAAACATACATGCAGTTATATCGTTTAGAGCATTTTCTTTTCCTCGTTTTGCTTTTCAAGTCCATTATCTGCTTAGTTATATCATGTTTCAGCTTGCTTACTACCTTACTGATCTGTTTTGTTGTTGTTATTTACTTTTTAATTACCTTATATAATTCTGTTGCTTTGTTTTTGAGTTTCTCCTCATCCATTCCCCATGGATCAGCTTTGGTGGAGTTGGGAGATTTTGGAGGTATTTTGTTACTTTCTTATCTTTTTTTAAAATTAAAAAAAATTATTTTGAAGTTAGTAAAATACTACAGAACAAGACAAAACAAAGTCAATTGAGACAGTGCAGTGAAATTGTACAGGACTTCACAGCAGGTTACTGGGATAACAGTAATAAGTACCATAGTATATCTCATTATCTTCACAATAGTTGTTCTTTCAATTAGGTGTAGCAAAATCAAAGGAAACACAGAACATTATAAAACTTATCAAAACAGAATATTGAATAGAGCAGAACAATTAATTGGAACAAAGCAAAACAATAACAACATTTGATTTCAAAGAAATGGTAGAAGGAAATCCCCCCTATTTGCTAGACTGCATATGGTCAACCTCCCAAGAGCTGCTCAGACCTCTGGCTTCCATTTACTAAGTGGGGGGATGTTTGATTCTCAGCCCATGCGCTGGTAGGCTCACAGCTGCTTACCAGGGCAGCAAGCTGGTTGCTTGGTTTCCCGGCACCCTCATTTCTAACATGGCATCGATCTCAGGAGATGCTGGTGGTTCTTGCCCTGGGGCAGCTGCAGCCTGCCAGGCCACAGCCACTTACCAGGGTGGAGAGCAGGTTGTTTGGTTTCCTTGTGCCCTAAGTTCCAAAATGGCACAGATATCAGAGACGCTGGTGGTTCTCACCCTGGGGCAGCCCCAGCCTTCCAGGTCACAGCCACTTACCAGGGCAGCGAGGTGGTTGCTTGGTTTCCCAGCACCCTGAGTTCTAACATGGCATGGATCTCAGGAGATGCTGGTGGTTCTTGCCCTGGGGTGGCCACTTTGCTTACTTTTAAATGTTTTTAGACGTATGGAATGACTATGTGTTAGTAGGATTCCTGATTGTGAAACTGTGGGCTTGCTGGAGTTAGAAAGAGTTTGTTAAGATGCTGTGAAGTGCTGGGATCCAGTTGAAACTCAGGAGTATCAAAAATGCAGATAGTATCTGTCCTTACAGTGCCATCTCCAGAGATCTAAGAGGAACCATTGATATGAATCAATGAATTTGAATGACAGGGTGGGGTGGGTGGGATAAGCCTGTGGGATGAGCTTGGCAGCAAAAAAGGCAATGTCTACTGGCCTGAGCTGAACCCAAAGGTGAATGGTAGATGTGGATAGGAGGAGCAAAGGTCAGGGAGAGCTAAATGCCAGAGTATAGGAGAGCACAGAATGATTTGGGACATCCTCCAGAGGAGGCTTACCTGGGTATCTCCAAGTCCTGTGGCATCAAACAGGTCACTTTTCTGAGCTTCAGCTTCCAGTGATGTCACACAGGCATGAGGTTATTAATGAAGTTGTTTCAAGAAGTTGCTGGGGTAATATATGTGAAACATCAATTAACCAGTAAACCAATGGTTCCCAAACTATATTGTGCCCCAGAACACCTGGAGGGTAGTTAGCAGCATTGGAAACATGGTTGTCAGAAACTGGGTCTCACCTTTAGTTTCTATATGCTTCATCCTGAGTGGAATTGGAAGTTCTGATAAGTTCTCAGATGATGCTGAACCTGGTGATCGGGGGACATTGGGGGATCACATCCTTAAATGTTGGTGGCAGGAAAAACAAAACTGGTATTTGTTTATTTTTTGTGACATTAATCAAATTTGGTTTAAAAGGATGAAAAGAAAATAAAGGTATCCTCTCCTTTCCTTTGTCTGGTTAATGTGTCTGATAATTATATTCTTAGGAGTAAAAAAGTAGAGTTGCTATTTTCTCACTTATTCTAATGTTTTCATACTGTCATCTAGAGATAAACTCGAGTTTGGTGGGTAGTAACTGAAATCCACTGGAGCTAATTTAAGCACAAAGGAAGAATTATAGGATAGAGAGAGGTTTCAAAATCTGAGGAGAACATAGGAGGTCCCAACTTGGCCTACAAACAGGAGACTCCAACACCATAAAGACCACCTGTCCAGTTTCTTCTCTCTACCCCTCTGGAGATGACTCCCTCTGCTTGCCAGGCCACATCCTGGGTGGGAGACAGATTTTGATTGGCCTAGTTTGAGTCACATGTCCAACTGTTGTTTGGTCACTTGTTATCAGCGAGGGCAGAGTCACATAGTGTGAATAAAGCAGCTCTCACTGTAATCAGGTGACTAGAAGGTGGGGCTTGGATCAGCCAGAGCAAGAAGAAGTCTGTCAGGGTGTGAATTAAGTAGGCTGTTGGGGTTGAAGGACACGACTTCTGTGTAGCCCAGCACTAGGTATTTGGGCTAATATTAAGTAAATTAAATGGAGTTATTTTTAGCAAGCACCTTGAACTATGTGTTGGGCAGGTATTTGTGTGAAGAGCAATGATTTAAAAGCCATTGCTAACAAATGCATAGATAGAAAACTCAGAGAGAAAGGCTATTGACTTCTTGCCCTTTACTGAGTTATTACTGAATCTTGCCCTTTACTGAGTTACTTGATTTTTAAAAAAAGCATTTAAAAATTTTTATACCCATGTGATGTGAGCAGTCAGTTCAGCCAAGCACAAGGTTTAGTGACTGGTAGATCCAGTCACATTCTAGAACCCAAGTGTACAAGATCCAGTCACATTCTAGAACCCAAGTGTACATTTAGAAGTGGACTAAAACAGAGCCACAGTCCTCCAAAATGGGAGAAATATGGGTATGTCTACAGCTCTGTGATGACAGCGTGCAATTTTCAAGGATGCTTTTGGGGTGCCATAAAGTATGAGTTGGAAGTGTATCTTTGCAACAGACTCACAGGCTGTGTACACATATTTACATCTGAAAACCTTTTTTGGTGGTGGTGGGTTATGAAACTATGATAAATGTTTGGGAGCAAATGCAATGGGAAATGTAATCACCAACTTCTTATTGAAAATATTTCTAGCTATTTATCAGTTTTGGTATTTTCATAATAATTAAATAAACCGTATGGATTATTAATGGGTTCCTCCTGGGAGTTCCTTGTTTTCAAAGGCATCTGATAGATTTAGAATATATGTTTTCTCTTTTTTGCACTGAAAGAGGAAATAAGGAAAAGAAATAGATAATTTCCATTAAGAGTCTCTTTGAGACTTCTACATTATTTCAGACTAGCAGAGGTTGGCTCTGCCTGCAGCTGTAGAAAATCTATTAGAATCTTTAAGGAGCAGAATGAGGAAGAGAAGTCCTGCCAGCAGGGCTGGCCCCTGGAGATGGTTTTCAGTGTCATTAGCTGGACTTTCACAGAAAGATAGGCTTGGGAAGGGACTGACTTGGGAGAGCTGGCCTTGAACCAAATATCAGTGCTTCAATTTCCCTGGATTTTTTTGGTCCAAGGCAACTTGAAAGTGAAAATTTTCAAACAGAATCAGACTCAAGCAGAGCAATACAAAGGAAAAGACCTGGACTCAGTTTCAAGCAGAGTCCAGTTATACTCCTGGCTCTGCCACTTGTGAGGTGTGACATTTTAGTAAGTCACTGTGATTTTTTAGAGCCTTATTTGTCTTATCTATAGAATCACATCTCTTATTTTATTTAAACCTCTTGTGAGGTTTAAATAAAAGCAGTGAGCTTAGCATGGAAGAGATGGGGAAACAACTCTGGCTATTACTAGAGTGGTTTTTGGGAAACTTATCAACCCATCATTATAAACATGAGGCCCACAGCAAATACTTGGGCACCTCTCATAATCATGACTAATTTTTCCAAAGATATTTTACTCCACTTCCTTACTTACAGTTTTGAATGGTTCTGTGATATACTAAGACTCCACTTACCTCCATAGGTTATCTCACTCCAGAAGATTATAGTATTCACAGATAAAATGGGATAGACCTATGCCTCAGGTTTTGTAGGACCCAGTACAAACTAAAAATGTGGTACTCTTGTTCAAAAACTAAGAATATCAGCTGGGTGTGGTGGCACAGGCCTGTAATTCCAGCACTTGGGATGCTGAGGCAGGAGGATAATTGCAAGTTCAAGACCAGCCTAGATTACAAAGTGAGCTCAAGGCCAGTCTGAACTGCATAGTGAGACCCTGTCTCCAAAAAACAAAACAAAACAAAACAAAAACCAAAACCCAAAAAAACCCACTAGGGATATCAAGATGGCAAAGATAAATATTAATCCCAGCCCGGGCATTCTTTCACAGGTTGCATGCCCATGGTGATGGCTTTGGACAGGTCAAGTACCTTGGCTGTAGGTGTCTCATGCCTGACCCTTCCTGCCTCTCCATCTGCTCCTGTATGCTGCTGGAAAGGAGCATCATCATGGGCTGGTGGAATCCCTGGGTTGAAAAATTAGAGGCTGCTCCTGATCTGATGTCTCAGGATTCCTCTGAAGCTCCCATGGGAGCTCTAAGGACTTTTGGAACAATATGCTCCTGACTTAACCTAGATTCTACCTGTTCTTGACCTCCTCTAGATCTCCTACTTGATGGGATATTGGAGCAATGCCAAAAACCTCTTTTTTTCCCTCCCTATTGTCCTTGAATTAGTCAAATTTAAGGAAGAGATGTTTATTTTGGCTCACAGAGGTTTCAGTCCATTGTCAACAGGATTTGTTGATTTTAGACCCATGGTGAGGCAGAAGCAGCATGGCAGGAGAGAGTGGCAGAGGAAAAGTGCCCACCTCATGACAGCCAGAATGGGGAAGGTAGGAGAATGAACCAGGAATGAAGGATCAGGGACAAATATATACCCAAGATTATGTCCTCCTGATCCACACCCTCCGGTTGGGTTCCAACCCTTTCCATGATACCCCAGTAATGCCATCAGATTGTGATCTCATCCATGAACTAATCCACTGATGAAGTTAGCATCCTCATGATCCAGTCAGGCTCTCAAAGCCTATCACCAATGAAGCCTCCAACCCAATAAGCCTTTGGGGGAGACAGCGCAAATCCAAATCATAACAGTCCTTCAGGTGTTTGAAGCCAACTCTTCTTCCTTCCATAGGGCTCCTTCTTCAAGTGATGCAGCTGTCTTTCTCTCAGACAATGTGGCCCTGAAACTGAGCCTGGCCCTCCCGATGTGGTTATGTGGAAGGAGTGTTAGTCACGTTTTTTTTTGTTTTGTTGTTGTTGTTGCACAAACATAATACTGAACACCCACAGATTAAAGGAGGAGAGGTTTGTTGGGTTCATGATTTTAGTTTATTGCCTTCTGGTTCTAAGACAGAGGGAAATGGAGAGAACAAGCTGTTCTTGTTACGGCAGCAAGGAGACAGAGAGGTCATGGGAGGAGCTAGGAAGGAAGGTGAACCCTTTTGGGTTGCACTCATAGTGACTGGCATTTTGTGACCAGACCCCATCTTCTGTCCCCCTAATCTGATCATCTTCCAAATAGGTGGGACCTTGGGGGCCATTTTAGGTCTAAACTATACCAGAAAGATTACTGCTTCAGGACTCATTCAAATAGCAGTGAGTACCTGATGTGACTGAGCACTGCTCCAAGTGGCAGGAGGTAGACACAAATATGAGAAATGACTTTGATCACAGGCTTGGGCTGCAGGCGGAGCAAGCAAGGTGTGTGGTGGTCACTGATACAAATGTGGAAAGAATGTGAGTAGTGAAGTATGGAAATCTGCCTGGGGGTGTTTTGGGCTTGGGAGCAGTGTCTCAGAAGCATGAATGCTTAGGGGAGGTCCTCAGGTAGATGGAGGAGCTCAGGGGTGGAGCTTTCAAGAAGTGAACATGGGGCAGAAACTGATGTGGTTGTAGAAGTGGGTAAGTGTGGGGAGCTGGCCTGTATGGCAGAGGCCAGACAGAGGACCAGGGCCACACCTGAGGATCACTAAGGAGCTCTAAAATGTCAAATGCCCATGCTGGGCCAATGAGAGCAGAATCCCTGGGAATACACCTGGTTTGGGGGTTTTGGAAAGCTGTCACACTGCCTTTACCATTCAGCAGTGATGAAGGGCAGAGTGTGGTCCCTGGAGGAACAGCAGCAGCATCATTCAGGAACTCATTAGAGATCCAAGTTCTCAGATCCCAGACCAGAACTGCTGCCAGTTTTCTGCTCTGAGACTTGGTAACTTTAAAGGAAAAATTTTCCTTTGGCTCATAGTTCTGGAGGCTGGAATGTTCAAGAGCAGGGTTGGTGAGGATCTCATGTTGATTCAGTTTATGATTGAAAATGGAATGGCAGACAGGTGCATACAGGAGGGAGGAAGAGACAGAGGGACTGACTGCTTTATAATAGCCTGCTTTCCTGAGAACTGACCAGGTCCCTTGTAATGGTTGATACACTGTGTCAACTTGAGAAGTTTAAAAGCTTAATTAAGTAACTCAGCAGCTTTACATCCTAGGATGTGGAAGACATTCCCTTGCTGCTCTAGGATGCTCATTGTGTCAACTTGAGAAGTTTAGAAGTTTAACTAAGAGATTCAGCAGATTGTCAGGGTCCTCACTTTGTGAGCGCCCTGAGCCTATGTAGGAGGAGGGTATGGATATTGTGTGAGTGCCACACCCACCCAAAGGCAGGTAGCCTATATACAATATAAGAGAGGAAAAGAGGCTTGTCTCCCCTCCCTTTTTTCTTTTTGCTTTTGCTGTCTTCTTCTGCCTTAAAATGTTGCCCCTGTACTGTGCCACCCTGCCTTGGAACCAACCAATTTTGGACTGAAACCTCCACAAACAGTGAGCTAAATAAACTTTTCCTTCCCTAGCTTTGGGCATTGAGTATTTTGTTCTAATAATGAGAGAAAAGTAAGTAAGACATACCTTGAGATCTACATTAATCCATCACTGAGGGAAGTGCCACTGTGATATAATATAAGGGTCTGTCTCCCATCACCAAAATGACAAATTTCAGAGGGAACAAACCATATTTAAACAACAGCACCAAGCAATGACAGACTCTGGGCTGAGGATGACAGCTATGTTTGAACCAGCACTCTATGTGATTTTGATATTCCATGGGGTCTGAGGACCACTTTAATAACAATTTAGACCATTGGGGCACAAAATACAGGAAAATTGGGTGTTTTTCCTGCTCTCTTTCCTGTGAGTTGCCTTCTCTAAGGCATTGAAATGCCACACTAGCTGTTTGCTCTGGTGTGGGAAGGGAGAGGAGAAAGTGAAGCAGAGAGAGGGAAAATTCATACATAAATATTCCAAAATATTTATGTATTTCAAAATATTACCCAGCAGCAAATAATTTTGAAGATCTGGCAAAGGTAGGAAAAATTTTCATCTATATAATAGAACCTGAGATTTTTACCTAAAACTGGCTGGGAGAACTAGGAGATGAATGGGGACCCGTGCCTGCCATTCAGCAGAGATTTGACTGAGGGTGCAGCTGGCTTCCTCTCCTGTCCTCTCCTGTCCAAATGCCTTCTGATGACATGGTTGACCTTCTAACAAGCGCTGCTGGGCCCACGCCTCTTCAGGGTGGTAGGAGTCTACCCCTGATTATCACCTTCAGGAGGATCTGAGGGCAGGGCATGCCTATCGAAGGGTGCATCTAATACTATGTGGCCTAGAAACTGGGTATGTGAAGATGCCTCACACCTCTCATAGTTTGTGCTTAAAAGAAGGGTCTGTCTTTGATCAGGGTGGGTGGAAGTGACAGTGTGTGGTCATCATGGGAAAAATGGAGCTACTTGTTGGAGACCAATGATCCTTAAAACCCTCTTGCTTCATTCATCGCAATCCTGTTGGCACCTGTGTGACCTTGGTTGACAGTATCCTAGACTTTGGCAAACTTTGGAGTCCTGATCCACTTGGGCATCTTTAAGACAGGCCTTTCAGTATCCTAAGGCTTTGCAAAACCATGGCTTGGGGCATGAATATTTTAGTCTGCAAGGGCTGTCATGTCAAAAGCCATAGCCAGGTGGCCTCAACAATAGACATTTATTCTTTTACACTTCTGAAGTCAGGAAGTTCAAGTTCAAGGTGACATCAGGTTTCCTTTATTCTGAGGATTCTTCCTTGGGCTTACACATGGCCACCTTCCCCACCTGTCTTCATGTGCCCGTTCCTCTGTGTGTCTGTGTCCTAGTTCTCTTCTCATGAGTATTCATGTCTTATTAGATTAGAAACCACCCTAACGATCTCACTTACCTGAATTACTTCTATAAAGACCCCATTTCCAAACATAGCTACATTCTGAGGGATAGGATTTCAATTGGGGGCATGCAATTTTGTCCATAATAATGGTAAATTGTTTGATAAATTTAGATAAACTGACTGGTTCAGCCCTGCACTCATCAGAAGCATTGGCTGTCTTAGGAAGTCCACACAGGTCCCACCTGCTAGCCATGTGAACCTTCTGTGCTCTCACATCCCTGGGACACTCTTGAGGGCAATGTCACATGCATAGCTAGATATGAGTGTGTGCTTGTCTTCTCCTCTGCCAAGAGACCACCTCTGTCTCTGTCTCTGTCTTTATGTTTGGTACAGAATCTTCTAGTGTAAGGTGGCTCTGACTGCTGAATCACCAGACATGCTCACTGGGGCCTTTCCTTCCTCTCAGTAGCTGTCTCTTTCCTCTGAGTTGTGCAGCCCAGAGGAGGTCCCTCTTTCCCCTCACCCTGCTGTTCCCTTTGTCTATTTCCTGTGTCTCCTCATCACAGTTAATGGCAGCTACATGACAGTAGGAGGACAAGACAGAGTGAACTGGACAGCTAGTAGGACAGCAGTTAACTGGACAGCTAGTAGGACAGGGGCCACGGACAAAGAGGAGCCAGCAGTGAGTTACACCAATGAACATTGGGCATTGATATCAAAATTCTCAGGAGACACTAATGTGCAACCAAGGCAGAAATCACTTAGGACTGGGTTTCCCTCATCAACTGCATGCAAGGTAGACTCTTACTGACTTTTGGGTCCAGAGGCTGGGGTCGTCCTGGCACTGGTGAATACAGCCTGTAGGGCCTGCATCTGGCTGCAGTGGTTCCCTTTCCTTGCTGAGTTTTATGGCATTTTAAACACCTGCACAGAATTTCCACTGTTGCAAAAAAAGAGCATTACTGGCTGTTATTAAAACACCAGAAGCACCTTAACATTGTTTTTGTGTTTATGAATAATTTATTTTTATCTTAATGCTGCTTTAACACTGCGGTGAATGTCATTCACTTCCTTTTTATTTCAAGGGAAAACATAACAAACTACTTGACCTGTGAAAAGGGTCTAGGATTCTTAGAAATTGAACTTAAGATGGGGGCTCTGATGGGATCATGCTATTCTGATTCTAAGAGGGGTGAAGAGATTTACTTATCCAAGGCCTCACAGAGAGCAAAAGGAGGGTGGAGTTTGAATGCTGGCAGTTGAATTCCAGGCTCTTTGCTCACACTTGGTAACTAATAGGGGCAAAATCACACTCGACTCCCTGATCCTCCCCTTGCCTCTCCAGCCCTCCCTTCCTGCCTTTGAGTCTCTGGAACTGCAGCTGGGAGAGACAGTCTGCTTGGTGTCTGCTCTCGGAGAGGTTCCTTAGGAAGTGAGGGATTGCAGACCTTGGCAATCACTGTGACTTTTCTCTGCAGACTTTACATAGGAGTTTCAACTGTCTATACCCTAGGGTCCTGTGTGAATGGATGAATGCAATGACAGCTGGCTTGTCTTGGAGGTCATGCAAGCAACTTTAATCAGGGGCTATAGATTGTCCCAGAGAGTCAGCAGGGAGAGGGTCTCTGAGCTGCAGGTAAGGCTTCTCGGAGGAGGAGATGAGATTGGAGAGTTACTTTTCAAGGCCAGAGACTTGAGGACAAGCTCAGGATGCAATTATCCCAAAGAGCGGAATGAATTCTCCAAGTAAAAGGGAGCTAATTGAAATGTCAGCACCATCACTTTGTGTTCACACCAAGTCATCATCCTGTACACTTTGTGGGAGTCCTGCCAGAAGCCCTCTCCATGAAGTGTTGTCTTTAATCAGAGAAGGCACTGATTTAGACAGTGCTTCTCCAATGTGGATTAAAAAAAGTAAATTACTTAATCATGGTTGGCCTGATGAAGCAAACAGCCATGAGGAGGCTTTTAGGAGAGCTAGAATTTCTCTTCCTTCTGTTGAATTCACCTAATAAAAAACCAAACCTCATCAAGGCCTTCACTCCTAAGGCTATGGGCTTCTCCCGTAGCATTGTGAACTCTGTGAGGTCAGAATGCCACCCTGGTTTCCTAGAGGCAGAGGAGAGAACAGGAGTAGGGGGCTGCCTTGGAGGTGCTATCATTTCTTGAGAGAAAGTGGGGGTTTCTGGCCTGAATGGAAAATGGTGTTATTGTTTATATCTAAAATATCTCCCCTAAAGTCCCATGTGTTCAGAGGTGGGACTTTTAGAAGGTGATAGGCTCCTGGGGCACTATACCCCCCAGTGGATTCATCCACAGATGCGTTCACAGCTGGATGTACTGTTAGCAGATGGAACCTGGGTACAGGAGGCAGGTCAGTGGGGCTGTGCTTGTGGAGGAGGTATCTCTTGCTCTGGCTCCTCCACTTGGTCTCTGCTTCTGGCTTCCATGAGTTGGGCATCTTTTCCCTGCCTTTCTCCTCTGCCATGGTGTTTCCACCTTTAAGCTACTGGTCATGTACTGAAACCTCTGAAATTCTGAGTCAAAATAAACCTCTCCTCCTTCAGGTTGTGTATGTCAGGTACTTCATCCTAACAATGAAAAAATGAGTGAGATAGATGGCCTGTGACTATACGTTAGTGGTTTTGATGTAGGGTCAGCATCTCATGCAGAAAATGATGACCATCACTGATTGAGTTCCCTAGGAGGGATATTTAGGCTGAATCACTACATCCTCACCTCTACCCCATGAAGCAGTTAGGAATTATGCTCGACCACAGATGGGGAATTTGAGGTTTAAAAATAAAAGGAAGGAATTTGACCAAGGTTATACAGCTAGTACATGGTGGTGCCAACCTGTGCTCCAGGAGTGGCTCTTTCAAGCCATAGGCTCCCTGGTATTCTTCATGGGCTCACTGGATATTACAAAAACTACAACACAAGCAACAAAGAGAAAAGGCTTGCTTTGGCTCACAGGTGTAGAAGTTTCAGAGCATGATGGGTGCTTTGGGGTTGTGGCCAGGTGGAGCATCGTGGTGTGAACTCACTCATGGTGGCAAGTGACAGGATCCAGAATCTCACCTTCACTGACCAAAGGCCTCACACTAGGCTCTGCCTCTTACAGTTTCCAACAAGTTTGGATCCAAGCCCTCAACACATGAGCCTCTGAGGGATAAGGTGTCTGCATGTTCCTCTTGGTTTTGCCTCTCATGTGCCAAATAAGGGTGTTACACTGTTCATGATGAAGTAATGAAATATTTTATCCACAGTAATTTATTTATTTTTATTTTAAAGAAAAAGCAACAATAAAAGCAACAATATAGAATTTCAAAACAATAGGGAGAGAGACCTCCACCACCCACCCATCAGAAGGGGGCCGAAAACATGACAAGACAGAGAAAGAGCAAAAGGTCCCCAACTGCAGAAACAGGGAAAATGAGTTCAACAGAGGTAAATGCAGAGGAGGTTGAGAGCAGCAAACCTGTAATATCAGAGACAGCCTCAGCGGAAATAAAGAAATACATCCGTGACCTCATTGTCAAATTTAAATCTGAAATTCTAACTCAGGTGAAGCAAGATATAAGAAGACTAATAAAAGAAGTCCTGGGTAATCCTCAAGTAGACACAAATGAAAGAATAGAGGAACCCAGAGAAAGGAGAAAAGCCTTTGATGAAGAATATAAACAAAACCTAGAATATATGAAGCAGATCCAAAGAGAATATCAGGAAATTAAAAACTCCATTGAAAGCTGGCCAAACCTTTTAACAGAAACTAAAGACAAACTTTCAAAACTTGAAGATAGATTTGCAAAGTATGATCATGAAAGGATCTGTTAAAAATAACAAGGAACCAGGAAGCAATGATAGAAAGGCTAGAAGATGACAAGAGGGTTTATAACCTAAGAATAAAATATGTGAATGAAGATGCAGCAACAAATACAAATGAAATAAAAAGTCTATTCACAGAAATAATTAAGGAAAACTTCCAAAACATAGGTAACAGAAATGAAGTTCAGATAAATGAGGCATATAGAAAGAACTCCAGCCAGCTACATCCAAAACAGATCTACAACCAGATCTATATAATAATCAGGATCCCAGAAATCCATCACAAGAACAGAATATTAAAAATGGTCAGAGAAAAGAAACAGATTACCTATAAAGGAAAACTCATCAAAATCACAGCAGGCTTCTCAATGCAAACCATCAAATCAAGAAGAGCTTGGAGCAAAATATTCCAAGCCCTGAAAGAAAGTAACCTCCAATCCAGAATGATGTACCCTGCAAAACTGTCTCAAAATTAATGGAGCGACAAGATATTTCCACGACAAAGAGGAACTGGGGGAGTTTGTGACCACCAATCCAACCCTGCAAAGAATACTGAAGGACATTCTAGAGAGAGAGAAGAAAACCACCAGGGTTCCAGGAATAATGGCAGAAAGGCCTCAAAGAAAGGGGCAGACAATGGAATGAAGGAGAAAAGTAAACAAATAACAGAAAAATAGCATGGCAGAGATAAGACAGAAGATTGGTTATATCACTGTTTTATCTTGAGTGATTTTATTTGAATCTAGTATGCTTGAGAGTGTCAAGTCTGAGAGTAGGGGAAACTACTCTGAAGATGACAGAATTCAATAGGATATCCATTCTGGTTTGATTGATATCTGCCTTTGAAGTCCTATAATGTCTCCAGTGTTTAGATTTTATTAATAATGTAAAGCAATGCTAAGTTTATATTATATTTGATGATATAGACAATTTTATTGAAAATAACAAGAGACATCATAGTGACTACCTTAGATCACCTAATGTTGTATTTTTGTATGTTCTTTTTATTTTGTGTTTCTCTAGGAATTTGTATTGCTGACTTGTTTTGATTTGTTTCTCCCTCTAATACAGAAAGGCTAGGTATATGTGTAGAGTCTGATATATGTGTAGAACTTCTAAGTAGCTTATGAGAATGGATTATAGTTATTGTAAAGGAAAAAAAGGAAAAGAGAATATTCTAAAGGATATAATTGCATGTATGTTTGAGTGCATGGAATTAATAACCATGTTGCTAAAGTTTTAGTTGGATGGATGAGCAAAACTGACTTCAGTCTCATTGTTTGGATGTCCACTTTATGGACTTTAGTTTTGTAACTTGAACAACTGCATCTAAGAGGAAAGCATGTAATTATCAACTAGTGATTTTTACTGGTTACTATTTTTGTTTTGTTTTTGAGATTTTGTATTGTTTCTACCCTCTTTCCTTTTCAAAATTTTTTCTTTAAATAAAACAATTTTTAAAAAAAAGCAAGAGGAGGAAAAGAAAATGCTCTAAAAGAGATAACTGTATGTATACTTAAGTGTGTAGGATTGATAACCATGTTACTAAGTTTTTGTTGGATTGGTGAATAGAACTGTTTGCAGCCTCACTCTTTGAATGTCCACTTTGTATGCTTTAATTTTGTAACTGGAACAACTATATCCAAGAAGACAATATGTAATGTATCAAATAGTGATTTCTTACTGTTTATTTTTTTGAAATTCTGTATT